>JALBZD010000884.1:0-14378 GCA_038050675.1 Globisporangium cylindrosporum
TCGAGTACCTTGGACGCGGCGCGTTTGTTCCGACAACGTATGCCCACGCCGCGTCTGGGACAGAAACGTGTCCGCACGACCAACATCCTCGCTCTGTTCCTCTGCCGAGTCCGCGGTGAGCCGCCCCCTCCTGCCTTCCAGAGAACCGTCGCCGCTCCGACAGTAGCACATGCAGCGTGAGGATGTGAAATTGCTGTCCAGGATACACCGAGTCGAGCATCTTAGGATTGAACATCCTAGGATCGAGACACAACAATCGTGTGAGTTTACATTACTAACAACAATGCCAATAAACGATCGCGATAGAGGTTACAGCCATCAAAATATCTTCAAACAGGTAAATCCCAACCCCTTCATCTGTATCTTTATTTGTATTTATCTGGCCTCTCATATTAACAGCAACCTCTACCATCATTCCATCACTGGTCATGTCTCACACACAGAAAAAAGTGTCAAGGCTTTCGTGCAGACCGTCAGAGTGCTGGTCACCCGTCCCAGCAGCTCCAACGAGAAGATGCCGCAAAGAGAAAGAAGCCAAGCGCGAGAGAAGGAAGAACGAGCCGAATGGCCAGCGCCCCCGACCGCATCGTGCGTCTACCGCTCACTCGCCACCCGCGCCGGTTCCATCGACAGCAGCCCCATCACTCAGACGACATGGCAGACGACGGTGTCTACCTCGCGCCCGCTGACGACGTGCCGTGCACCGTGGACTCGGTGCGTCTGCTCACAGACCAAGAAGAGCACGGACAGCTCCAACATGTGACGCTCCCGCAGATCCTGTACACGGCTTCGGTGCTCGTGAAGCAGCGCAATTGTCCCGTGGATGTTGTGAACGGCATCCTCGAGTTCGCAGGTATGTTGCTGTCGTTCCACAACGAGACCGAGCAACGCGTGTACGGGCGAGACAACATGAATGACGAGTATTTGCGCTTGGACTTGCCGTCGCGTGACGAGTTGGCGCTCCCCGCGGGAATCGCAGCGTCAAAATGCGTCTTTCTTGCAGTTGAATGCGTATCAAAGGACCAAGGCTGGGCGAGCTTTCAGCATGAGCTCAATGGCACATACTATGGCTCCTGCACGTGGCTCGAAGTCGCAGTGGAGAAGCCAGCGGGGGCGGTTGCTGCTCCAGAAGAGGCGCAAGCGAGTGGTGATAGTACTAAAGCGGCTAGAAGCTCGTCCGGAGGCGATGACCACCAGGATCCAGATGGCGCACCGACGGTCGCGGGCGATGAAGCAATTGGTGCAAACAAAGTGGAGGTCGCCCGTGTGCCTGCGCTCTACAATGTCCGCGCGCACCGCAACTTCCGCCACCACCTCAAGTGCTTCCAGGATCCGAAGGGCTTGATCCATCACATTGAGCTGGGCGACTCGGTGCGTCTCATGCTGCGCTCAGAGTACCCTGGCTGGTCGAACTCGGCCAAGTTCGGCAAACTGAGCGCGTTCTTCGCGCTGGAGTTTGATGAAGAGTTCTCGTTCGCAGACGTTCAGTTCCCCGAGTCAACAAACAACCAGCAGCATGGAGGATCGGCTGGCAATGACGACCGCTTCACGTGCAATCTGCAGTGAGCAGCGAGAGCGATTGTTCCTGACGTTTATTGGCTTTTTTCGACCACTTCGTACATTATTCGTGTGAATATTGAGATCTTATGGAGAGCAATCTCAACATCAAATCAAGGAAAATCGCAACAAAATAAACAGCTAATAGTTCATTTGGAAAGTGTCGGTTCGGTACCCGATTGTGTTCACCCTCAAAGCGCAACAGTCCATTTATTACTCCGTGGATGTGTGTGTTTTTTTGCATCACTTAGCTGGTCGCAGTCGCGGGCTCTGACTTGAACTTCGAGGCAAACGAAGTCCAAAAATCATCAGCGACCTGCTTCCAATCGCCAATTTTCTGTTTGGCGTCCTCTGTGCTCGTGGCTGCAACCACGACAGCACCAACTACCGCAAGCCCCAATCCAACGTACGTCAGTATCTTCACAGTGCTGCCCAACGCGTTGCCATTCCTACTGCGCGCGTTCTTGGGTCTGCAGAGTCATGCAAAGGGACAGAATGAGTTAGCGACAAGGTTATTGAGACTATCACCTTAGCTTGTTGTCAAAGAGTCGCATGGACAACGTACGGTCGCAGTGCTGTGCGCACGAGCAGCGTGATCGCGTCCTGGATTTTCGCCTCGTCATCACATAGAAACGCCGTGGGGAACTGCTTGAGCATCGCCTCGGTCGCCAGGTCCCCGTCACCACCACCAATCGACTCGGACGATTTCTTCAACATATTCCTCTTGAACGCGATCACGACGCGCGGGATCGACTCAGGGAGCTTCTTGAACTCTTCCTCTGCGAACATGAGGCTCTCAGGCTCCTCCGGGTTGAACAAAATGCAGAGCACGTCGGCCTTCTTCTCAATCTCGTTCTCCGTGATCTCCTGCGTGATCTGTTGAAATACAGCAATAGAGATAATAATGAATCAATCCGCACACTACGCTGCACCCAACATCGAGAATCAATGGAGTGAGTACTGCACTTACCAGCAGGTACTTGGTGGCGTCTCGGTCGATCACAGCGCTAATGACTCTCAAAATGTTCTCATCGTCGTCGCCGTCCGCCATGGGAGCAGGTGCCTTCCGCTCCACAAACGCGTCCACGAACGCACTCTTTCCGGCATGCGGCGAGCCGTAGAGATAGCACGTCACCACGTTGCGCTCGATCTTGTTCACCTCTCGCGTGAGCCCTCGACTCCTACAGAGTTGCACCAGTAGCCAACAAATCTCTAGTGTTAGCAGTCATAGTATAACTAGAGATAGACAGTAGGAATAACAATGACTCACTTGGTCAGCTCCAGTGCCGGGAAGAGCTTGTCGTTGTAGCCCAGGTAGAAGAGCGTTTCGAGCAGCTTGGAAGGGTTCTCCTGCGCCAGAAAGCTCCAGCACGCGAGCCACGAGGACAGCGACAACGCGGGTTTCCCGTCCACGACCGCACTCCTGAACAGTAGTGGGGACGAGATCGCCGAACAGGTCCTCCACGGTGCCAGCTCATCCTCGCAGATCGAGAAGATGTCGTCGATCTCTTCTTCGCGCAGGTTGCCGTCCTTGTTCGCGTCAAACTGGCGGAACAGGTTTGTGATAAACTCGATGGCCTGCGGGGTGAGCTGCGCCGACTGGTCCTCTTCGAAGGGTGGCAGTCCAATGCGCTCGGGCGGGATCTCCAAATGCAGCTCGTTGTTGTATCCAAGACTTCGCAGCACCTGCCAGCAAGATTCCGGACGGTGGCGGTCGATGAACAGCTGCCAGAGGTATTGGAAGCCCTCGAGAAAGATGCCATTGCCGTTCGCGGCGACACCCTCGGGGATCGCGGACGCCAGGAACTCCATCATCGTGTCCATCTCCGTGGTCAGCAGTCGCATCCCAAAGCAGTCGTGCTGGTACTCGTTCAGCTCATCGCGGCTCAGGATCCCATTGCGATCGCGGTTGTAGAGACGAAACGTACGCTTGATTGCCTTCAGACACTTTGGTTCCAGTTGCTATAAGCACATAGACACAATGAAGCACATGAGTGAGTACTCTGTTATCATAGAACTGCAGAATTAAAAAGCTGCTCCATACCTTCTTCTTGACATTGTAGAGCGGTTCAGTCGGGTACAGGACCGCCTTCTGAGCCAAGTAGAACGCGTTCGCGACTTCAGCAAAGTTCTTCGCCGAGCTCTCGACACCCGCGACGACAAACTGTTTCATCACACAACCCACACGCACACGTAAATAAACATTCCGAACGATACACAGACGAGCATGATACCTGGTTCGCTAGCAAGACGTACAGGATAGGACTGGACGAGTGTCCGCACTTGGTTCGCGTAGGAGCCTTCGGGTGTGACCACGTTGATGTCCTTCTTGTTCGCGACTAGCACGACCGGCACCTCTCGGTGTCGCGCGATAAAGTCGAGCCATCTGCGTAATCGCTGGAACGTCTCGGGACGCGTCAGGTCGTACACCAGCAAAATCGCGTCGCTCCGCTTCGTGGCGTTCGCGACGCGCATGAGGTCGGACACTCGAGCTGCGGCATCAACCAATAGCCCGCAAAGAAATGCATTGAGCCCACATAGATTGACGAATCGCACCAAATAACCGCATATGCACACACGTACAGGAAGTGTCGGTGATCGAGATGATCACGTTTTCGTCGCTCTCTTCGGCTGGGATCTGCACATTGAGCAGCACGGACGGCACTTTCTCGCTGTAGTGGCGCGACACGAGCGAGCAGATGAGCGACGTCTTGCCTACTTTCTCGTCGCCCAGCACTTCGATACGCACGACCTGTGGTTTCAGGTGCAGCTTCTCGCGCGACGTGTTGTTTCCACCGCCTCCACTCTCGCTCTGTGGGTCGCTGCTGGCGCCGCCCGCTGCGCCGCCGCGCGCGCCTTTGAACGTCGGATCCGTCATCTTCCTCCTCGGCTCGTTCAGCTTTCTTTCCGTGTCAACCAGCATGACGAAGAGCTCCGCTTCTTTCCCTTGGTGTGTGTCAATGGACCTATGCAGTGTCCCACATGGCAATATGGGTCCAGTCTGAGAGCTTGCTTTATCATTCATCACCCAATCAAACACCTTCAACATGTCTTTCAGTGTCATTATTGGTCAAAACGGCAAGATATGGTCTTTATTCCAGCCAATAAAGCGTTGTAAACAAAAGATACGCTGTTCTTATTGGGTAAAAAGATATAAAATGGAAGGAGCTTCTCTAAAAACCTTTTGGTTTTGGCTATTTTTTCTCTCCTGAAACCACTTTTTGGGAAACGACGTCGCTGAGATACAAAATGCCTGGTGCTGTTCAACGAGAATAACGACAGGCAAGCGAAGCGGAGGAGCTACGAGACAACGAAGGGCCAGACGACGAACGCCACGCGCAGCGAACCAACTCAGACGACCCACGCGTGCGTGGTCTGCGACAGACCCGACAGACAGAGAGAGCGCGAGCGATTAGCCACTTGGCAAGACAACTGGACACACCCACAGCATACCACTCACTGTACCTATTCATTCCTGAGAAAGAATGCCGCCCGGAGGACTGAGCGAGACGCGCAAGAGCGAAGGCAGCGTCAAGCGCGCAGATTTCAGCGCCACGCGGTGCTTCACGATCGCGATCGACGGCCTGAGCGGCGAGATGAATGAACGCACGTCATGCGCTGTTGCTGTTGGTAGTAATCTGGAGACCTCAGCTTCAATGCAAGATCGTATGAACAAGAATCAGGTAATCATTGAAGATAGCACTGCTCTTGACAATGAGAAACACCAACACCAAGAGCAGCAGCAGCAACGTGAGCCATGTGATGAAAAGAGCTCGCTCAGCGGCAGCCGCACCAGCAGCGACAACTCGCTGAGCGGTGTTGAGTTCGTCGGATTCGCGCTCAGTCCGCTTCAATTCACAGGCATTGGCAGCGGTGCGTCATCAAATGGAAGTGTGAAGCGCCAGTTCTTTTGGCGCAACATCGTCAAGCAGTTCAACTTCACAAACGAGCACGAGCGCAAGCTGCTCATCTCGCTCACGTACGGTATCCAGTGGATGAAGATGAAGGCGCTCCCGAAGGCGTTCATGCAGCGCCACCGCGAGATCTTCTACCTGGTACGTGGATTCTTTTGGCTGTCAATTGTTTTGGCTTCTCAATGGTCAAGCTGACTAGGCTTAGTGTGCCTACTACTGTATAGATTTCAACACCAGACTATCAGCGCTCGGGCATGATCCAGCGCGACGTGACGCGTACATTCAGCATCTTTGAGCGCAGTTACCTACCCGACAAGGACATTGGCGCGCAGCAAGGCTCGCTGTTTCGCGTGCTGAACGCGATCTCAGAGGCCGAGGACGGCTACTGCCAGGGCATGAACTTCATCGCCGCGCTCTTCCTCGTCGAAGGACTCGAAGAAGCAGACGCATACGCGCTGTTCCTGTATCTGCTGAAGAAACGGCACCTGGCAAGGGTACGCGATTGGCGACCTTGGTGTATTGAAAAATATGGTTGCTCGCTGGTGCTAAAATAATTGATTATGTCTGCAGATTTATCAACGGAGCTCGACGTTCCTCGACGACTACCTGGAGCATTTCAACCTGATGTTCCAGCGCGAGCTTCCAGATCTTCACCAGCACTTGCTTGCCCAGGGCTTCGTCATCCCCATGTACGGGATCGAATGGTTCACAACACTGGTGCGTGAGCGCAATTGAGATCAATCAATGACATACATTTGTGCGTGTGTGTCCTAATTGCTGACTTTTTATTGTCGAACATCTTTTGCTCATATGATGAAAAAACAGTTCTCGCTGTCGACGAAAACAGATCTCGCGTGCGCGATTTTTGATCTTTTCTTTGTCGGCGTTCAAGATATTTTCCTGCGCATGGGGCTCGCGATCTTAAAGGTTTGTCTCCGACAAATTCAACATTGTTGCTGGTTTGTTTCCTTTCAGAGCACTAATTCATTCATTGCTATTGTGTGCGTGTAGCTACTCGAATCGAAGCTGATGTGCATGACGTTTGAAGACTTCCTCAAGGAGTTCAAACCGCTAGTGCGTCAGATCGATCCGTACCAAGCTATCCTGAAAGCGCTCTCATTCAAAGCTAATCCGCTGATGCGCGGCGAAGACACGACTGTCCATATCTCACGAGCGCATTTCCTGCTGAGCACACACCAGAATGAGTCCAGTGGCCAACCGTCACCTCCAAAAACGTTCGATCGCCACCGAACGCTCCCTCCGCAGCTCTCTGGCGCGATCATCTCTAACAACTTCCGACACGTCTACCAGTACTGGCAGCAGCTGATCAGCAACCGCCCCTGCGCCGAGCACTGTCTCGTGCTCGCGAACGAGATCCTTCACTATGCAATCTGGTACGGAAGGGTCTCCATCGCGTACTTTGCGATCGAGCGCTGCGGCGCAGATGTCAACAATGTCGACGACACGAACCTCACACCGCTGCACTTTAGCGTGATCCGCAACCAGCCAGACGCGATTCGACTGCTTCTGTGCTATGGAGCTGACGAGTCTGTGCTTGGCGGACGCTGGAACGGCAGCTTTGAAGGTCTCACGCCGCTCGAGACCGCCCACAACTGGCGATTCCGAGACACCACGGCTGTGCGCCTCGTGCTCGAGCGAGAGATTTGTCTGTTTTGCAACACCAAGATCGACAAGCTCGCGTTTGGGAAAGAGACGTGCCCGCAGTGCCTGTTCACGTACTGCAGTCGACCGCACGCCAACTGTATCAGCAAACACCAGTGTCCGCACGCTTTTGCGCAAGAATCCGAGTTGTACCGGCGGAAGAGCGTGAGTGATGATGACAACGATGGCGAGCGCTCATCCATCGATGAGAGCGAAGCAGAAACCTCGTCATTGAAGAGAGGTGATCCCGATGAGCACGCCAAGGTGGAGAACAGCTACCGCTTCCGCAACTCGAGCGGCGCGATGACCGCGACGACTGTGAACTCGAGTCGGCGAAGCAGTCTGAGCTGCAGTATCTCAGAGACGCCGTCGTCATCAGCTGTTGAAGTCACCTCTGCGATCGAGTGTCGGCGGCAACAGTTCCACGAAGAGCAGTCCAACACAGACAGCAGCAGCAGCAGCAGCGAGAAGCACGGACTTCTGGAGCAACTTGCTGACCTGTTCTCGTCCATGAAAGGCGACGACAAAGTCGACAAAGCAACCAGCGACAGCCAACCGATACCTGGGGAGGCTGAGAAAGTGAAGATCGCGCTGGAGTTCCCAGACCGACCCGAGTGGTACTGTAACTCGTCCGGGTGTCACGCTGTGTTCGCGTTCTTCACGCAGGGGCTCGAGTGCGCCTGCTGTGGCGGGTTTTTCTGCAACGACGACTTCCAGACCAAGGCCAAGCTCTGCATCCGCTGCGAACGGAGTTCATAGCTTAAATTTCACTACAGAGATGCATGTGTGCGTCGAAAATATGCGGCTTCCTAAAAAGCGTGCTATAACATTATTTGTACTTTAAATCTGTTTGTATCCTACCTATTGTTGTTGTGTTCTTTCCAGGCCCATTGCTTACCATCTACAAACCACAACCACGAACCCTGCTTGCCGGTGATTGATCACCGAGTTAGTTTCACGAGTCACTCAAGAACGCGGCGTTGTCGTTCTCATCCACGACTTGCACGACGTCCACTTCCTCATCCTCGTCCTCTTCGCTGGAGCTCGACACGTTTGAGTCGCTTCGTGAGCGCGCGTACGACGCCACGCGAGACTTCTCAATTGCATCGATCGCCGACGCTGCAAATTCGCGGATCGAATGGTCGCCGTTCCATGTGTTCCACGTCGGATCACAGTCGTCAAAGCTCTCCGAGTCCTCGCGAATCACGGTAAACGAATTGAAGCGAGCAGGCGTGCATTTCGCAAGCCCGGGGACAGCTAAGCCTTCGTTCGCCTGGTACACATAGCGAATCGGCAATGCTTCGCTCACGCGCCGTTCTTCTTCAAGGTGCGAGAACTTCAGTCGCTGCAACTCCGTCTCGTAGTGCGCAACGTTTTCAGCCAAATTCTTCACGCAGATCTCGACTTCCGGGAACATCACCTGCATCAAGTCCCACAGTGGCGATACGATCTTCTGAGCGAAAAAGAGCTGGCCTTCCACCATCTGCAACGGATCGTTCAGGTGGTGGTACGACACTGGATGGTTCTCCGCTTGCTCAAGCAGCGCCTGGTACGCAAACTCCTTCGAGATCATGTTGCTCCACTTCAGTGCGACTGGCTTTGAGAACACCTGACCAGACAGATCACTCGCGTGCACGATTGTCTTCACAACAAAGATGCGCTCTTCAACAGTTCCGTTGAACGTCCATCCGTTGCCGAGCTCTCGCGAGCACGAAGACACAGACGATCCAGATAGTGGCTTTGGGTGACAATATCCGAGCGCCGGGCTCGAGTTGGAGTTTCTTGGAGTGTTCGCGGCAGACCCTTCGCTCTGGAACACGGCGTCACGCAGCACGCTTCGGATTTCCGAGCAGCTGCTTGCTTTCTCGGCACTGCTAGTGAAAGCATCCGACGGTTTGACATCCTTCTTGGTCGACACAATCGTGTTCGCAGAGATGTGGCGCGCAGGCGGGTTCAGTGTCTTCTCCAACGTCTCGCAAAACTTGAAGTGGCCAGCCATATCGGTACCCAGAATCGCAGTGATGATGACCTTGCGAATGTGGCGATAGTCGACTGCAGACAAGTTTTCCAAAATGTTGGCGTCCTTTTCCTTGGACATGATCTTGAAAGTCGTGTAAGCGTGATGGCGCTCAAGAACAGACTCGTCACTGTACAGCATTGCCAGCTGCGACCCCGATTGGATTTCGAATGCGTTCGTGTGTCCAGGGTGGTCCACATCGTGACAAAGCGCAGCGATCAGACACCCGGCGATATCCAGCGGACGAAGCATACGCCCTGCCTCTGTCGTGCTCAGTAGCAAATATGCGGTGTGCACGACCGAGAACGCGTGCAGGAAGTTGTGGAACGGATTTGGGTGGTAGTTCTCCTTGATCACCATGATGAAGTTTTGCAGACGCTCTTGAGTCGTTCCCAACACTTGTGGAACCTTGAACTTCATAAACATGTCTTCGATCATCTGAGGGAGCGTCTCCATATCTGCCTGGAACACGTTGAAATCCCACGATGGGATGCTGGGACCTGGGCCGGACTTGCTGAATTGGCGCTCGAGAACAGGCTTGTGAAAGCTCATGCCGCTGTGTAATCCACATTGTCCTTCCTGGGCATTTTGGCCAGCACACGCGGGGCAATCGCGCACATGGCTCTTCAAGAACGAATTTCTCAAGCATCCCGACGGATGGCCCTTCATTGTTGACGAGTATGAAGTGTACACCTCCAAGATGTTCACCTGGCTCTTCGCACGTTGCGCCAGAACCTTCTCGGCTCGGGTGTCGGCCAGTAACTTGATGTACTCGATCTCATTGCTCCGTCTCCGTAAGATCACTGCCACTTGCGACGCGAATGCCTCGAAAGCGCACTCATCGTCGAAAGTGAACTCGTTTCCGTCAACTTTGTTCAGGATCTCCAACACAGCAATCGGACGCGAACTTCCAGCAGTCTTAGTATTTTGCACACCCACTGGCACATACAGCGCACAGCGGGTTTGAACACCTCGTCGGTGATCCATAATTCTGCTGAACCGAGAATCGTTCGCAGGGTCGCACACGTTCAGGATCACGCGAGATTTCGCTGCAGTGCCCAGAATGCTCGCATGGAGCGGCAGGCGGAGGGTTTCGTCGTGATACGATGATGATAACGACCACAGCTCTTCCGTCTCCCAGTCGATCATGAACAGCGTCAATCGTTCCGCCTTCGTGATGTGACAGGCGCCTGCGATGACTCCGTCGACCAAGTTGAGAACAGTGTCTTCCGTGTCGGATGAGCTGATGATGTGGAGCAGCGCCTTCTGGGTGCGATCAGATAAGAGCACGTCGTGGAACTCGATACACTTGCGCATACACGAGCCCAGGATCGGGCCGAGCCACGACAGCAGCTTGAGGTGCAAGTCGTCGATTTCCTTGCGTGTGGATTTCTTCGTTGTCGCCTGGATCACAGCGTAGACAACGTCGTTCTCAATGAGTGGCACTGAGAGCATCTTTTGGTTCGACCAGGTTTGGTCGAGGTCGATTTCAACGTCGTACTCGGGCTCATTCTGAAAGTTCGCCTTGCAGGTCGCCGCTCCAGATGCTAGAGTCTTGCCCAACAAACCTTTCGCAGGATCGATCCCAGATACAGATGTCTCATCGGGCGAGAAGCGCGACATGACCTGCGTGTTCTGGTCGATCAGGAAAACCGCGCATGACGCGACCTCCATGTTTTTCAGAAGATACTCGAGCACCAGCCGGATCATCACCACTGCATCGTTCAGCACAAGTAGCTTCTGCACCAGTTCCCAGAACGAGCGGTGCTTCTGTTCCATAATATACTTGATGTCGTACGACATGAAGAACGCCGACATGGGCGACGCTGACGTACGATCTCCTTCCTGTGCTGATGAGCTGCTGTTGCCATTCTCTTCGTCTTTGCCACACGGGATGAGGTTTCGCCACTGCATGCACGCCAACTGGTTCATGATCGAGCCCACGACAGAGCTGTCTCTCCGCGATGGCGGATTTTCTCGTTCAACACTCGGAGTCGCGTCTTCGTAGAGGCTGCGCAGACTGTTGGCCGCGTCGTTCTCTTCGCTGCTGACGCGAGCTCTCGCGTATCCTGCGGTGGCCGCAGTCGGAGACGTGGACTCTGGGTTGCTGCTCTCGTTCGACGACTCGGTCGAATCTGACAGCGAGTGCTGCATCTTGGTCGTGGCGACATCGTCTTCGTGGTCCTGCTGTCCCTGTCCCTGTTGTCGTCTGTCCTGTCGCCACTGGTCGCTGCTGCTGCTGCTATTATTCTTATTCATGTAGTCGTCGTGTGTTGGCGACGACGACGACGATGAGCACGAGGACGCGTAGGATGAGCGCGTCGCTGTCGTGGCGATACTCTGGCGGCGGTCCTTGCTCGCGCGTCGACGACGCTGGGTCTCCTGTGACTGGCGGGTCTTGTGGTGGCGCGTGGCGGCGGCGGTCAATGCGGACGCCGATGCTGTTCGCCCCACGAGCTGCTGCTGGAGTTGCTGTTGCGTCGAGTAGCGGTTGCCCATTTGAGTGAACACGCCAAGTCGTTCGGAGCGCTGATGTTGGTTGAGTTGTTTACTGTACCGCTCCTTTAACGCTTCTCTCTTTGCAAAAAAGTTGGATTCTGAAGCTCAAGCTGCTCGCAGACTGCTGCTTCACGTTCGCATAAAAGGAAAAGACGGACTGAGACTGACCTCAGTCACCGACAGCGAGAGGCTGGAGAGCGAGCGAGTGAAGAAAGCAGTAGCGGATGGTCCGTCCTTGGCTGGCGAGTAGGGAAGCGGGCGATCGGAGGAGGAGCGAAGCGAGAGAGGGAGGGCAACTGTGTGGTGCTTTTCTATTCAAATCGCTTCTCAGATGCCGCGCTTCTCTTCACGCCGCCCGCCCGCCCACTTGCTGTGAGCAGAGCAGCAACAGACAACAAACAACAGCAACAGCAACCATGCAGGCAAAAGGTGACGGGATTTTATTGTACGTTGCACTGGACTCTTGCAAAGTTACGGAAATGTTTCCATCCAGAACGGTTTCATATTAAACCCGTGGGTCATCCGAGCCTGTTTTGTGCTGAAATATCTGCAACCCGGGTCAAATGGTGACTCAAAATTTCCGTGGTTCGGTATTTTTCACTCGAAATTTTTCCTTCCGTCAAGAGGGGCGGAAAGGGGACGGCTTGTTCCTTTCTCTTGCCCTGCCAGGTGTCTCACCAGAAAGAAAGAAGAATGAGACCAGTGACACTCGCGGCCGTTTTGCTTGCCATTTGCGCTTGCGATTTGGAGACGATTGCGGCACCAAGCAAGCGAAAGCAGGTAAAAGATGCGGGAAGGCTCCAAAAGCCAGTCTGACAGACAACACAGCACAGCGTAATTTATAAAGCCACCACCACCTTCACGCTCACAGATATATAACGAACGATATAAAAACAATACTGGCTGGCGATATACAAAAGTACTTTAAAGCAAGCGTGCGTGTCTCCGCGAGTCGTCAAATCCCCACTCTTCCCGCATTCCATCGTGACGAAACGCAAACCCACACGCGTGCGCAGCCCCACAAATCGACTAAAAAATGGAGGCGGGGCGAAAAGAAGAAGGAAGTCGAACGAACGACACACTGCGAAAATGCGCCTTTATCCTGTTGTTGAAAGCAGCGATTGAGCGATTGAAGCTTCAAGCTTTAAACGCGAGGACAGCGTGGCGCATGCACTGGTGCTACTTGCGCACGCCTCTCTATATGCAATAAACACCACCACTACCACCACAACAACATGAATCTTCTCTCGCGTTTAGTTGGGCGAAGGCCTAAATGCAAATGCGCGCATTTTGCAAGGTTGAAGCACCAACGCACGCACCAACACGCCTCCTCCATGGTGAAACATGTTGTTCTAGAGATTTTTTTGGGCGCGATCAGATTCACTCACTCACACACGCATACCACGCGCGCAGCTGGGCGACAAGTGGCATGAAGCATGAAAAAGTGGCTCGAAGAACAGATGCAAGGACTGCAGCACCAAGAAGGGGTGGCTTCGCTTTTTCTCTTCTCCGCCGTGCGTGCTGGCTGGACTGCTGCTGCCCCAGCAGCTTCGCATGTGGTCGCCATGCAGCATTGTTTGTGCTGCTGCTGAGATACATCCCATGCAGCAAAATTGTGTGGTGGCGGCGCGTGCGTTGAAGTGACGTGGAGTGAACACACACACATCCATCCACCCTGCATCCATCGGCGTGTTGTTTGTTTGGGTTCGTGTGGCGCGGTTGCTTTGTCCCCTGATTCTGAAAACGAAAATGTGTCACAGACGCTTTGTCGGTCTGGGTTGCACCGCCCGCCATACTCTATTTAGTGACATGCTCGTTGTGACATGCGGTTCCATAATCAGATTCAGCTTTGCCGAGATTACGGGGATTAATGACCGAAGTGTTTACTGACAAGCGAAAGCTGACGGTGTTTTTATGAGACGTGTGTACGCTTCTGTACTGTATAGGCAGAGTGGCGCCACGCTTTTGTGTTTGACATCACCCGCACTGGGTACCGTAGGATTGATTGAGGAGCAACCATCAGCTAGGTTTGACAGAACGCCCCGCGCCGTCGCAGGAAGCGCGCGTCTCTCTTCCGCATGTTGGCAGCTTCACTCCGTGGACGAATGCGTGCGCGTGAACGCGCGTTTAACTGATGACGAATCGCCATGTGGCCCATTCTCGAATTGATGGAGACTTCAAGCAAGCAAACGTCGTAGTCAACGGGCAGATCTCAAGAATGCTGTTTGTTGGCTTGGCAGTGTCGGCTCATCCATCTGGACGCGTGAACAGCTTACACGCTCACTAAACAGCGCCTGACGCAAGGCTGTTTGCATGCCCAGTTGTGAGATGCGTGACGCATGCGTCACCGAGCTCAGACTCACCTAACCGTTCTGTAGCTTGTGCAGCTCGCTTCTGCCAATCGATGCATGTGTGTGAACATGCTTTTGAGACAACGACAACAAATGCAAAGACTATTGTCTTTGCACACGTCAGAAATGCGGCGCGAGGCTGCTCGCAAGATCTGTTTTAAGATGCCAATTAACGCTCCGGTGCTGAGTGTAGGCTTTGTCAATCGCGATGCATTCGCGAGACCTGGGACAACATGAACGCAAGATCGACTATCGCTCTATATCCACTCTCTCTCATTCGCTGCCTTTGGCCTCTTGAGCTTGAGGCACAACACTCAAGAACCACAAACACAACCTGATCTACCATGGAAGAACCAGAGAGCAGCTCCGGCGCCGAGC
>JALBZD010000885.1:0-14331 GCA_038050675.1 Globisporangium cylindrosporum
TCACTATTCGAATGAAGTCTGGAGCCACTACCTCCACCTGCGGCCTTCGAGTCATTCTTCTGTCGCGAGCCATTTCGAGTTGATTGTCCTCCATCTCCGCCTGCAGCCCCTCCTGTCGCTGTCTCCGCCATCACCATCGCTTTCGCAATTTCGCTGTCCGCGCTTGGAATGAATCGAGTGATGACCGTTGTGCTCGGCATGCGACTGAGCATGCGGCGAATCGGCATGGGCTTGGACACAACAGCAGCTCGCGCCGCGTCCTGACGCTGCAGGGCCCCCATCAGATCGTTTTCTCGCATCTGGGCCCACTCGAGCTGGCAGAGCAAGTCGTCAAGCCGCTTGTGCATGATGCCCTTCAGTTCCGCTGGGGTCACACCTCCTGGATGCTGCTGATGAGCAACACCGCCTCTACTCTCTCCTTTTTGACGCAATCCATCGAGAGCCTTTGTCGGATCTTTCTGGAAAGCCTCGAGCTCCCTGGCCAGTTTCTTGTTGGTCTTGCGGAACTCGAGGTTCTGCTCCTGCATCTCCTCGCGCGCGCGCTCTTCGTCGATGAGCTGGTCTTCCAGGTGGCGCTTAGTCTGTTCGAAGCGCTGCAGCGCCGTCACGAGCTCTTCTTTTAGTGACACAAGTGATTGCTGCAGCTCGTCGCTCAGCGTCGTCTTTTCTTTCAGTTGCTGCTGGTGCACGGCCAAGTCGTCGGCGAGCTGGTTGGACTTTTTGATCTCTTCCTGCAACCTGTAAACTGCAGACAGCCAGACACACACATGTCGGTATCTCAATCAGGCTAAGTGAACCAAGAAGGGCATTAAACCCCGTCCACGTACACGTGGTCCCGAAATCCGACTCGATCTGCGCTTTCTCGACTTTGGTCTGATGTAGCGCCTTCGTGACCTCGGCGAGCTCCTCCTTCAGGTGATTGTTCGACGCTGAGAAGATGTCGCGGTCGTGGTTCGAGCGGATGAGCTGCTGCTTGATGTCCTTGAACTCGGTCACCAGCCGATCGATCTCTTCCTGTGTGCCCTGCGCGAGCTGCAGCTTGGAACGCAAGTTCGCGATACTCGTCTTCTGTTCGCGCTCGGCTTTCCGCGCGGCCTGGAGCTGCTCGAGTGTGTACGAGTTCTCCTTCACGAGCGCTTTGACCCGCTGTTGCAGCGCGTCGTTCACTTCTTCCATCTCCTTCGCCTCCGTGCGCATGCGATGCACGACGCTGCGCATCTGCTGCTCGCCCTTGGACGCGCGCACCATCCCTTGTCGTGCAACTTGCAGCTCTTTGCTCTGTAATATACCAGCAACATTGTCAGCCAAGGTATCACTGTGAGCTAAAGCGTACATTCGAAACATTATAGGCTGCATCGCCATACCTCTCCGTGGACAAGCTCCAGGTACCCGCCACAGGTTTCGCAGGGGTGCACCTGGAGTACGGTCTCTGCGGGAGCAAACAACTGGAGCGCATCCCGCAGGTCCACGGACGGTACTGCTGCCAGTCGGTCCTCCACACTTTGCTGCTGCTGCTGTTGTGATGACTGTGACTGCATAGCATGGTTGTTGTTATTGGTGCTCTCTTTGCCATTTGCATGTGTTGGTGACAATGATGTTGATGGCTTGATGGCGGCATGCCGCAGTTCCTCCTTGACAATGATCACGTCGTGGTAATACGCGCGTCGGATCACTTCGATGATCATGTTGCGGCGCGAGAGCTTCCCGCGCAGCACCTCGACCTGGAACTCGAGCGAGTGGTGCTTGGCTGACTCGACGTTTTCGCTGTCTTCGCCCGAGTCTTCTGCGTTCTGAGTTTCCTCATCGAGAGCATTTTCTTCATTCGCACCGCCACCACCACCACTACTGCCACCGCTACCGTTATCTCCATCATTGCCCAGAAAGCCTTCGTTTGCGAGTGACGCCAAGGAAGCACTGAGCATCGAGGGCGTTTGGCTCGAGCTTCGTCCCCCTGACAGATACGATGAAGACAGCGGTACCGCAACGTTCGAGAGCCTGCGCGTGGAGCTATTGAGGGATTTGATCGACACCGAGCGCCGGCGCTCCGACGGACTCTTCTTCAGCATGCGCCGCTCCGGGTCCTCCATGGTATTCAGCGATCACTGACGCACCAGTAGGGCCATCAAACTGAACAGTGCAGCACGAAAGAGAGAGAGAAGTCTTGGCAACAAATAAGGGCTAATTATACCAGTCTACAAGTCAATCAGCCAAGGCGTCTAAATCCGAACGAAGCGTCATCATCATTCACTCTCACCTGGAATCGACACTGAGGCATAGCCATTTCTACAAAAGCAATTGCCAATCAAAAAAGTTGCTCTGATGGCACATCAGCTCTCCTCCCCCGGTCATACCTCTTGAGCCCGAATGGGACTCACTTATTGGACGACACTTGCGCTGAACAGCGGCAGCACGTATTTGTAAATATATCCACCTTAACAATCAATTGGAACAATCAACTGTCAATCGTGTGTGTGTGGAACCGACGGAGCCCCACTGAGACCCTTTGAAGGTACGCGGGACGACCCTCGCCTCGGATCGCGCTCTTCACTGCCTTCCAGATGTTCGACGCGGCGTTCGTATCTCGGTTCCACAGCCTGGAACAAGTCTTACACCTGACCAGCCCATGACGCAAGATTATGCCGCTCCTGTACGGTCGAGGGTTCTCGCATTTCTGGAACGTCTCGCACTCGCCCTGTTCGCACGCGCTGCATCTGCTGCTGGTGCGGAACTCATCGACCAGGTACACGTTGTAGCCCGCCTTCCAGAACATCGCCGTAAAGCCCTTGTCCTTGGCGGGCTCCTTGAACCTGCAGGGCTGCCTCTGACTCCAATCCCCGATCATGACTACTATATCGTGTCTGCTCCGCTTCCGAACAACTCCTCGAACCGCTTCAGGAGCCGAGCTTCCGTTATCTGGTGACGTATGTAGCCCCCCCTTCAGTTTCCGGAAGATGCACCCATTGTACACTCAGCGCAGACACCTGTTCATCTCGTTCTTTTTCTCCACGCAGGCTTTGAAGCGCTCGAAGTCGCTCGTCTTCCTGTTGTAGGCGCTCAGCTCCGCCTCCCATTCGATGATGCGCTTGCCGTCGGCTCTCACTTGCTTACGTTCCTGTATATAGTCCTGGTGCTTCTTCGCCTTCGTCTCTCTGCGGCGCGTGTCCTGAGTGTAGCGGAACCTTGGCTGATCCTTGGTGTCTCCGTCGACGCAGTACAGCAAGTCGCTCATGTTTGGATCGATCGCGACGACCGTCTTGTCCTTTAGAGGTTCGCAGTCGACAACCTCGTCGATGTACGTCCCGCATTTCCCTATTCTCTCTTGGATCACCCGCTCACCGGAAAGAACCTTTCGCTTCAGGCGGATGCTGCAGTCAACGCTGTCCGTAACAATTTGGTGGTCGAACGTGTAGCCCTTCGCATGGAAATACTTCATGTTGGTCTTGAAGAAGAATCCCCAGAAGCTCTCTTTACAGCCGTCAAGGCGTCCCCTTTCAAGTAGTCGGTTCGCTTGCCGTGTTCCTTTGTGAAGCAAAGGTTCACAAGCGAGGTCGTGGTTATGCGGACGTGTTTGGGCACGACGTTGCTGCGCAGTGGACATGCGTTCTTGACGCTCGTGTCGTGCGCCTCGACCGCCTTCATCATGTACGGCATGTACGGGAGGTAGTCCTACGACGAGCACTAGATGTCGCAGTGGACGTTGTCCTTTTTCAGATTTCTCACAGGGAGCACGAGTTTGCGCTGCTTGTCTATCCACGCGTGGTAAAGGGGGTGCAGCGTCTTCAGGTGGTATAATCTGAGCAGGTCGTCCTTGGCCCTGCATAAGCGAGCGCACAGCGCGTTCTGGCCGGTCCTCATGTTCCTCCAGCTCTCTCTGATCATGATTACCTCCTTCTTGCGCCACGACACGTTGACGTACCACTCGACATACTCGACGTAGTTCTGCTTGATGTTGTTCTCGTACATGGTGATCACGTCGGTCGAGAGGTAGTCGAGCACAGTGCTCATGTGTTCATAGCTAAGCTCCTTCGACATGTGCGCCTTGTAGTGCTGCTCGTAGAAGTCCTTGAGCGTATCCATGATGATCTACGTCTTGGCCAATCGTGATCATGGTGGTGTCAATTCTCGTGGGAGGCTGGCTAATGGACTCAGGTGTTTGATTGGCATCCTCAGATATGGATCCTGAAACGACGCTATTTGTAGACCAGTGGTATCAGACCAGATGGCTACATTTTTCTGAGTCCATTCAAAGGATAGGGAATTGAGGACGAGGGCATGAGTGACGAATGACAGGGAAAGACCAAGTGACTGCGATTGCCCTTTGCCTGTCTCTGCCTGTACGTTTGCGCTCCCGCCTCTGCCTCTTGGACTGGAGCTGCTTGCGTGCGCGTGCGTCTGACTGTGTCAGCTCAACGAAAAAGACTAGGAAGCACGATACGAAGGCGATACCAACGCCGCGCCACCTACAGCGAAAGCACGCGCGACAGTGATGGTGGACAAGCGGCGCAAGCGGAAGGCAAACGCGACGAGCTGTTTTGAGGACTTGTCGTCGTCTTCTTCAAAGGAGGACTTCCGTGCGGTTACTATCAATGATCCTGTGGTAGCAGCAGCTGCGATGCCGAGACGATGCAGCGAGGCCAACAGCAGTGGTGGTAGCTCCTCGTGGATGGCCAAGGTCACGGTAGCGATGAGTCACCGGATCTTCTCGAACAAGAAGCTCGGATCGTCGCGGTCCACACAGGTGATGCCGCTCGCTGGAGCGGCTACTGGGAGTACCAGCAGCAGTCACGAACCAAAGCACCAGGGATTTTCATTATCATCATCAGCAGCAGCAGTAGCGACAATACCTTTTGGAGAAGATACTGGAAGCATATCGACACAAAGACCACCAGCATTGCGGCAAGTCTCATCCGAGAACAGTTTGACGCGAAGAACCACAGATACCGAGGTTGCAGTTGAGACGGCAATACAGTCGTTCACGCCGGTGGAGAGAGTGGATTTCTGTCCCAGCGTCGTGTGTGACATCGCCCCTGATGACGAAGAAGAAGACGAAGGACCAGAGAATAAGAACAAGGAAAAACAGTCCGCGATCCAAAGCATCCACGTGAAAGGCCCACAGCAGCAGCAACAACACCGGGACACCAACAACAGCAGCGTGGCGGTGATTGAGAAGATTGTCCCGCATGGGCGTCACGAGAACAGTGACGATGATGGTGACGACTTCGAAGACCGTTCGTCCCAGCGACAAAAATACAAGAGCAACACCAAGAGCAATCTAGTCGATCTTGCGGCGTTCTCATCTCCCTGCTTGATAGCTCTAAATCGAAAAAGCAGACAACAGCGCGAAACTACTTGCAGTGATCTCATGCCAGTCATTCAGGACACGGCGCCGATTCTCAAGGACTTTTTTAGCCGCAGTACGTCAACTGGACAGGGCATCCGCGCCCAGCAGCGGGAGTCCCGGCGGGAGTCGCTCTACAAGAGCAGCAGGCAGCGCCAGGAGCACCTACGCAAGCGGGTCGAACAAGAATCTCACGCTTCAGAAGCTCAGCTGCGCAAGTTTAGGGCCGAGCAGCTACATAAACTGAACCAACAGCGGCGCATGCATTTGCGCCAGGAGGCCGCGTCTGCCCACAAAGACCTCGCGTCTCGGCTCGAGAGCGACACGTGCAGGTTTGCAACCGAGCGTGAGCGATGGGAGAGTGAGTTTGAGAGCGAGATCCAGATCCTGGATCGCGCATTCCGCAAGGCGAGTGCAAAGCCTCTGGGCACCGCCGGAGGTGCGGACGGTGCTGTTCGCCCCATGACGGTTGCGGGACTCGCTGTGCCGCAAGCGCTCTCTCAGATCCGGCGTGATGCCTCCAACCACGAGAAGCGGCTGAAGACCGCAGAGCCAAGAGCTTCATCACAAAGGCGAGAATGGGATTTTAGTGGAAGTACCATGAAGAGTCGACAACGCGAGTCGTTTGAGAGTGGCAAGTGCGATATTTTCTGCCTGGAAAACGCCAAAGAAGACGACGATAACGACGAAGTGTTTGAGGTTCTCAATACCAGTGAAGGTGTGGACGAAGGCAGCAAGCCGATTGCGAGTGAGGTCGCTAAACTTACGATCGACGAACTGTTGGATGAGCGTCAGAGCTTGCTGCAGCGGATAGCGCAGCTTGAGAAGCTCGTTGAGGCTCAGCAGATCGCAGTAGCAAGCACGACAGCAGCAGCAACAGAGCTGCAGTAGATCTAATCTACTGTGGAGTCAGGGCACAATGAGCGACAGCAGAGCTTCTGGGCCTATTTACTGTAAGATATAAGACGAAATAGAGAGCGCTGGCGTCCACAACTCGTTGCAAAAGAGATCCTCTTGTCTTGTTGTTACCTGATCATGCATCCACCTAAGAACGAGCAGCACCGCCTGCCAATATATAACTTATCACTACTTGTCCGTGTTCGCGATGCACTTGTTGACGACGTGCAGCAAGTGTGAGTTTTCGAGCGCAGCCGCGACACGCTCCTTGTCGTTCAGCTGCTTGTTCACCGCCGCCTCGGAAGAGTGCGTGCCGGGTGTGATGAGGATGTCCACTTTGAAGCGCGCCGGCAGCGAGCGCAGCAGCTTCACGCGCAGGCAGAGGCCGATGAGCGTCGCCATGCTGTTTATTCATCCATTACAAGGCACACGTGAGTGTTCTGCATATGTCCATAGCTATGATATAGCAAACCAATCGCATAAACGTACCTGCAGTGCGGAATCGTGGGCGTGAAGAAGACCTTCACGAGGCTCTTTTCGTCGTCGATGTGGATGTTCTCGAGCGACATGACCTTGAGCTGCTCAAGCGTTAGCGGGTGCTCCGGATCATTGATGTGGCGCAGGATCTCTATACAAACAGCCGCCACCACACACAGATGCACAGATAAATAGCAAGAGTGAGTGAGTCATGCATGCCAATGACACAGATTCACAAATCCAATTGAGTTCTCCGGTTTGCAACATGAAGAACCCACCAAAGACCTCCTCGGCCTCGAAGGGGTCCACTGCGTTCTCGTCCGTGCAGTCGTCAAACACGTCGAACTTTTTGGAGGCGCTGGCGCTCACGGCGTAGACCGTCGGGTTGGCGTTGATCTTCTCCTGCAGCCCCATTCTCTTCTCTCCGCTGTTCCTCTTCGGCTTCTGCTGCTTCTCGCTTTTTCAACAAATTGGGAATGCGCAAGTCAAAGTGATTGCGGGAGGTCTCCACCCGTTAAAAATATAAAGTGGGCCACGTTATGCTTAGGTGGACCACCTCATTTGAGTGCACACATTCACTCCTGAAAAGGGAGATGAGCTATCAGGAGTGAATGTCACGTTCAGTTCACTGACAGAAATGTACGACGAGACGCGATGATGAGGAGCTCATTTCGGGAACGAATGAAAGCCCTTGAGCTTCGCTGCGTAGGGAGCTGTATTAGCAGCACCCGTGATGGCATGCAGCACATACATGCACAAGCACCGGTAGCGCGAATAAGTGTCTCACAGTTAAAGCCTGCTCTTAGAAGATAGAACATCGATGTCATGTTTTCTTTGTGTTTCTCTGTTGTTACGGTGCGAAAAATGCAAAAAAAAATAAAGAAAGGCAAAGACTGCTACGGGATGTTCAGTCAAGCACACGCCAGGAATTATTTGCATTGGGCAGTTAGGTTCGCTCGCCACGGATGCGTCGCGCGAGCTGGATGTCCTTGGGCATGATGGTCACGCGCTTGGCGTGGATCGCGCAGAGGTTCGTGTCCTCGAAGAGCCCGACAAGGTACGCCTCCGAGGCCTCCTGCAGCGCCAGAATCGCCGTGCTCTGGAAGCGCAGATCGGTCTTGTAGTCCTGCGCGATCTCACGCACCAGGCGCTGGAACGGCAGCTTGCGGATGAGCAGGTCGGTCGACTTCTGGTACTTGCGGATCTCGCGCAGCGCGACCGTGCCCGGACGGTAGCGGTGCGGCTTCTTCACACCGCCGGCGGTCGGCGCGCTCTTGCGGGCGGCCTTGGTCGCCAACTGCTTGCGCGGCGCCTTGCCGCCGGTGGACTTGCGCGCGGTCTGCTTCGTACGCGCCATATTAACTGTATGGGCTTGTAGTGCTTAGGGGCTTGAGGTCTTGCTGGCTTGAAAGCGGGAGTGAGAGCGAGAGGCAGAGAGAAAGCGAGAAAAGAAGAAACAAGCTGGGGGCTGTATGAAGGAGGGAAGACCCGTCCGGGTGGGACTCAACAGGTCTGTTGTACTAGCTCGAGAATTGTGCGCAGCGGGCGAGGCGACATGGGTGATGGATGGTTTGGGGTTTATATGGGAGTTTGTAAGCTCGTGATGGTCGCCGTTTGGTGGCTCCTCTACAATGTGAACATGTTTTTAGCCAATCAACATTTATATTCATACTATTTTCTGATTGGTCAAAATGGACAGTTGCACGAGTCAGTTTCAACAGAACATGGCTACACTTGATACCATCAACCATCAAATCTCACCACCATGCCTCACCAATGTTGGTTCTGCTACGAAGCGATCTGCTCATTGTTGCCCTTGCGCGCAGGTCCTTCGCGCTCAGCCCAACGCAATAGAGGCCTCCCAGCTGCGACACGCTCCCCTCCGGACACGTCACGCAGGTCCCAGAAACCCAGTCGAGGTACTTGCCCACCGCACAGCAGCGCTTTGAGGTTGAGGACGCTGTCGTCGTTTGAAGTCTACGCGCGGCGATATCGCTCGCGTCACTTGTTTCCTCTGTATCTGCGCTATTTAACGATGATGAGGACGAGTCTGCTGCTGGCTCCCCAGTATCAGCAGCATCGCTGGATGCCACCTTGGTGGTCTTCGTCAGCAGCGAGCCTGTGATCACTTCATTCTTCAGGACTTTCGACGTCTTGTTGTTCCCATCAGCGGACGCGGACTCCTCTTTCAGATCCTCGATGCTCGGATTCACGACCGTCTTGGTCACAGCGGTGTACACCACAAGCGACACACGAGCTGCGAGGAAGAGTGGAGTCGTCACGTTGCTGTAGCGGATGCGCGAGCCCGAGCTCTTGCTGAACGACGCCTTCACCTCGAAAGTACTGAACGCCGACGGCAACAAACTGTTGTCACTCACTTCGCCGCCGGTCGAGCAAACCCGAGGCAATAGCGAATTGCAGTCACTGGTCGCGAGCTTTATTTGAGCGCATGTGCCGGCAACGCCCGTTGGCCGCTCTTCGTACGTGTTCTTGAACTTGCTCGGCGGGATCTCAAATGATTTCCCACCGAGAGCGAGCCCCAAGGACGACGTGCCGCTGAACTTGACCTCCACTGCAGCGTTACTGGTTTTTGTCTGGAACGTCGAGAAGCGCGGCGGCAGGTAGAGATCAAAGCTCTTCACGTACATGACGGTGGACTTGAGGTTCGTCACTGCATCGGGGAGCCAGTTGTGGCTCTGAAGCCACGTGATATTGAGCGGCAGCTGGAGTGTGACGCTCTCGCCGTCCATAAGCTTGGCGATGTCCAGAAACCCCGTGTCTTTGCCGTACTGGGGCTTGGTTGGGATCACGGCGTTGAGTTTCACGACGCTAGGGGCTTTCGAGTTCTTGTAGCTGCTCAGAAGTTCGATCTGCTCGTTCGAGATTGGCTTGCCGGCGAACACCGTCGACGCACAAATGTCGGATGGCACGCCGCCGTTCTCATACGCGTTGTAGTTGCAGAACGACACGACGGTGCTCAGCAACAGCGCCTGGTTCATCGTGAGCCCGATGCTCGAGACCGCGTCCGAGTAACTCTGGTCTTTCTTCCACTGCGTCCACCACTCATCACGGGTCTTGTTACTGTTGTCCCAGTTGGCGCGCAACGCCTTGACGCTATCGGTCGATGTCTTTTGCTGCTTCTCGGCGTCCGCCTGCATCTGCGTCGCGCTTTGCAAGTTCACGGACGAGCGCGCGATCTCAAAGAGGATGTTGATCGCCTCGTGCGAGTACCCGACGCTCTCGACCAGTCCACCGAACACCTTGACCGCGGATCCGGGGATCGTCACGCACGGAGCGTACCCGTCGATGTCGATAATCACACAGAAAGCCTCGACGATCTCGGTGAACAGCGCCTTGATCTGCTCCACCTCGGACTGCGAGACTTGCGGTCGGTAGCTTCCATAAACACTGATGAAGTTTGCGGCTTGCTGGTCGAGCGACGTGGCGTTGAGGCTGTTAGTCGCAGCGTTCAGCATCGGCTGCACGGCGTCTCGCACGCGCTTGACGTCTTCATTCGCGTTCAGCATGCGCACGAACAGACTGCTGAGCTTCTGTGCGATGTCATCCGCGACGTAGTTCTTCAGTTGCGTCGTCTGCACGAGGTTTGTTAGGCTCTTGCTGAACTGGTTCGAGTCGGCGATGAGGTCGCCCAGGTTCGCCGGGTTGAAGCCCGTGACAGGGTTGAACACGTTGAGCGCCGAGATCGCCGTGTTGAACATGTCGAGCACGGAGTTCACCGCCGCCTCGCCGATCGCGCGCTTCGAGAGCTCCTTGACGCTCTGCAACAGATTGTCTTTCTCACCGCTTGCCGTGTCCGTGCCTTTCTTGAGCAGCACCAGTTTCTGTTCAAACTGCGCCACGCGGCTGTCACGATCAAACACGCTCACGCTCTGCAGGTGCTCGGCGAGCGCTCCCTGGGATTTTGCGACCTGCGAGCTGCTGATCAGCATCGGCTCGAGCGTCGCGCTCGCGATCGCTGACGCGGTCTTGTCCATGTTGTTCTTGAGAAACGTCATTACCTCCTGCTTCTTGTCGGACAGCGTCTGGATGACGTTGTCCTGCAGGTCCTTGTTGATCAGCTGGCGCATGTACTCCTGCAGGTCCATCTCAATACCTGGGATCACGGACGTCGTGACGTTCGAGCTGAATAGAGAGCGGTCCGAGATCGCGAGCCCGCTGATCTGTGACAGGATCTGCGGGATCACGCAGAACTTGAGCTTGGTCGTCGATTCGCTCGACGCGTCTTGGCACACAGTCGCCGCAATGCTGGACGCCGCCACGAACGAGTCCTCCGAGGCGTAGAGCGCCAGCGCCTTGATGTCGTTCTTGCCGATGAGCGCGGTCACGTCGCGCGTGATCGCCGTGGCGATGCCGTCACCGACCATCGTGTTCTTGGCGACAAAGTCGCTCGGCAGATGGTTGAGCAGTCCCAGCTCCGGTAGGATGTTCGCGGCTTTGAAAGACGTGATGTTGAGCACCGTGAAGGACTCGAACCAGTACTGGCCGTCTTTGCCTTTCTCCAGGTACGGATCGAGCGAGCCTCTCGGGTACAGTATCTCGGTTTGCTTGAGCTTCTCGAGAATGGGCAGATCAGGAAGCAGGTTTGCGAGCACGCACGAGTGCATGTAGTACTGGTTCAGCACCTCCGTGTATGTGACTGTCGTGGTGGCGAACGCGAACGTGTTGGAGTCGAGCCCGCGTAGCTGAGCCTGGGCCATGATCGTGCCGATGAAGGCACCCCATTTGATGGCTCCAACATCTTTACCTCCTTGGCGCACAGTCTCTGTCGCTTGCGCTGCGACGGTGATCCCCACGTACATCAACGTGTCAGGGCTTGCGTTGATCGCGAGCGCAAACTCGTTCAGGTCGATCTTCCCGGGAAGCGATTTGCCCAGCGATGGGAACTTGGCCTCGTACTCGTCACCTAAGTCGTGCACGACCACTTGCGCCATGGTCAGGATGAGGTTGTAGAGGTCATAGATGCCCGGGTTCGGCATCGCAAATTCGTTGAAGCTCCTCCCAAGAAGCACCGCGAGCGCAAAGTCGTACGCGATGAACGCCGTTGACGGCCCTGCTCCGTTCTGCTTCTCCAGCGCTGTTCGTCGAAGCTTGAGGTTGTACGCATTCAGCGTCGTTGTAGTCGTCGTGGTCTTGCTCTTGGCACTCGGCGCCAGGAAGAAGCTGTTCTCGGTCAGCAGAGACACCAGCGTGAGCCCACTCGTGTACACGAGGATGGACTCGTGCAGCGCGCCGCGGAACGAGACAAACCTGTCTGGTTCCTTGTCGTTGCCGACGGCTCTGAAGAACAGCGTGTCTTTTGTATCGGCTTTGAGGAAAAGCTGCACTTGCAGCGCCAGCTTCTCGTCCGTGACCCATGTGATGATGCTCTTGGCCGCGTCGTAGCTCCAGAAGCGCCGGTTCCCGTCTCGCACCGTCGCTAAACCACTTTGTGGATCTCCTAAGAACGTCACAAAGAGCTTCTCGGGCACGCCCAGCTTGGTCGGATCCACGAGTCCGCCGACCTCGCGCACATAACCTTCGTCGCCGCCGATGTACCCGTTCGAGTACTTGTTGTAGCCAATGCGGCGGTTCGCGCGCATTGTGAGGTAGCTCTCTGGAGCTGGTGCTGGTGCTGTAGCATTGCCAGTAGCGTTGGCGCTCGCGGGTGGTGGTGTGGCAGTGGTGGTAGTCGCCTTGGCAGGAGCGCCTTTTGTTACGAACGCGTCGAGCGCCTTGAGATCAAAGACCTGCGTCCAGCCAGCCTGTAAGCATTCGAGTTAGCCACAAACGAAGTGTTAGCGAACCGTATAGTCTTAGGCACTGCAAATTAACGGAGCTCTGCGTGCACAGGTGGACACTCACGTATTGCTCGGTCTTGGTGGTCGCCGTCGCGTTCTTGGAGCTGCTGGTGTTCCTCGCAGGCGTCACTGTCCCTGGACGAAATGGCTCGGAAGCTGCAGGCGCTGGTACTCGAACTGCTTGAGCAGTCGGCTGTGGCGAATTCTGCGCAGTGACCGCCAGCACCATGCAGCTGAGCACCAGCACGAGCATAAGCGCCGCTACTGCTCGGCGGATGCGTCGCGGTGCTGGCGCCATTCTAACCATCTTCCTGTTCGCGTCCGCGTCTTTAATACACCAATGTGCAGCAGCCGCAGCTACCAAGACGGCGGAAACCCCTTGAGCTGCCGGGAGTCTCACTCAGCATCACTGCAGCTGTTCCACAAAAACAGCAGCTCCATTCCCTGCTGATTGCGGTGACGAGCCCGATAGTCAACGGGTCATCCACGCTCGTGATCAATCACTCGGCCGTACGCGCGCATAGGCCAATTCGAGTGTTTCCCCATCCTGAGCGGCAATCACCAGAGGTTTGCAGAGAAGGCACCAATTCAAATCCTCCTGACTGGATCTGTTTGCAATTGAACATTTGCATCTTGATTTAGTAGTTTACGGGATTGCAAGCCACACCACGTGGTTCGCTTTGTTAAAAAGGTAATATGGTGTGGCTGGTTTGGACTATGTACTGAGTTAAGACAAAATCTGCAATGACTTGAGCGATACAAACTGGCTTCTCTGCCTGCTACCGGTATCCACTTCCAGGACCAGGTTCAACCACCACCAGCAGCTCGTTCACCCGCAGTACGTATGACAATCTCTCAACCAAGTAGACGCGCGCCGCAACAACTTTGGCAAACGAAGTTCGTCCCCCCTCCCCCCCAGCTTCTCCCAGTCACACTCTTCCCCATTCCGATCCATCGCGAGTGGTTGGTCTGACCAGAGTGGCGGCGTGCGTGTCCCGCCGACCGGACCTCGAAAACCTGCCTCTTCCTCGTCTTCAACGTCCCCATGTCGCCTCTTTTAATCAGTGCAGTCAGAGGCGCATTAATCAGTACCTGCGAGCGCTTTTTTTTTGGGGGGGGGGTCGATCAAGTGCTATAAATCGCCTCACGAGTGTTCCAGAAGAACACTGCAGGGCACAAGCAAGCTCTAAAAATGAACGTGGAGCTTCGCAGAGAGATCCTTTGGGTTCAGAGAACCACCACGGGCTCCAGGCTTTCCATTCAGTTCGATCATCGCTCGATTCGCCCCCTGCTGCACCCTGCAGCATCGCAATTCCCGGAGTACAAATGAGTTTCCTGATATCCCCGAAACGGTACTCCACATGCGATCCACAATTCCAAAGGATCCGGAAACTTGGATCAATCAACCAGTTCGCCCGGAGGGTGACGGTGCAAGGCGAAAACTTCGGCGCACATTGGCTTGGAAATGGCAATGGTGGACAGTTCTAGTATATATATATATCCCGTGCACACCGTCGCATTTATATCGACCCCGAAGGCTGATCCTCTCATGACAACGAACTATACTACCAGTACCAACCCAAACTACTGTAGTAGGCTTCAAATTCAAGACCTCATTCTCCAATCCACCGGCTTCCACGCACTTGACAACCAGCTTCCCAAGCATCACACACAAACACCGACTTCTTCCCTCTTCACAATGCTCAAGTCATTCTTCGCTGCACTCCTGCTCACCGCCTCGTCGACTGGCGTGCGCGCGTTCGCTCCATGTAGCGAGGGCTTCTCAGAGATCAGCGTTGAGAACGTGAACGGCATCTTCTG
>JALBZD010000886.1:0-14297 GCA_038050675.1 Globisporangium cylindrosporum
ATTTCGGTTTAGCCTTCGCTCTGGATTTCTTCGGCTTGGATCTCGACACTCTACCCCGCCTCCAGACTTTCCTCGGAGGGAAGACCTCGCAGAAAGGGAACAAATCCCCTCTGTTCCAGAGTACCTCGAACTTCGCCAGGTACTTCTGCGCAAGTCGGGTGCCGGCCATCACGACAGTATTCTCTTGGTTGGAGAGAATAGCGTTAACTGACAAATTGGCTGACCCTACAAACAGACAAAACGCAAACAACAATCAGAGTTTTCAAGCGTGCTCGACAGTATATCTCAATGAAAGAGTTCTTACCAGTAAGCACTGCAGTTTTATCCACTATGAGGACCTTGTCGCATCAGCCTGATTTTGCTTTGATCGATAGGTTGTAAAGACGAGGCCAGGCCACAGAATGAGGAGGCGCATGGTCAGCACGCGCCCGCCGGCGGAGAGAACGCTTGCCTTCGCCTTAACAGGCTCGGATTGCATTGGTCAGATTGACGCGATGATGGCTTTGGCAGCGAAGAATCAAGACTGAAAATCGGAATAAGACATTACAGTGTTGATTAGTGCTCTAAATCCGCGGATATAAAAATATTCTTTCAAAAGTGCGAATTCAAATAAAAATTTGCGTTTGAAGCGGGATCGGATTTAGAAGCTAGCCATTTTGCAAACCGCCGCGAGATTCTAATACTTGCGATACTAATACCTGTAAAGATTGGAATCTCGTGGCGCTATACTTAGTATACATGATATACGACCTCCACAGGATTCTACTTTTCACACAGAGAACGCCTCGAAACTTAGAATCCCGTGGCGGTCACCCGAGATAAAGAGACCTTCGTGCGTGATAAACCCCAAAACCTTGCATGAGGTTACGTATTATGAAAAATAGAGAGGCTAAAGTTTGATAGCAGCGTGTATACTATACACAAAAGGTTTTGGCAGCAGCCTACTGCTCAACTTGGTGCCACAGTTACAGTCAATTTGAATCCTGTCGTGTCACTCACTAATTGAATTATAATCGCGGTGAGTGAGCTGCTTGGGCTGGAGGAGACGAAAATGACCAAGATGCGTGTGTGCTTGGAAAATGGTCCATGCAGCATGAGACAACAGCGCTTTGCGTCCATCGACCGGTAGAGAATGGATGAGTGCGCTCGCTCGCTCGCTGCTTCAGTATTCGCGACCACCAGTACAGTGACTCATGAGATCCAGCTAAATGAACCCCTCCCTCTCCACAGCATCCACACAAGCACACAGAAGCGCTTTCGCCTGCGCATCGGAACAGCTTGTGTAGTACCTTGTATGAGATGCCTCATTACGAGGCGTCTCGTCATTTCCACTGTGGCGGCGACAACCAGTAACCACTCAGTCAGTCAGTCAGTCAGTCAGTGAACCAAAGCCACCCGCGTCAATTTCTTTTAACGCCACCTGTCGTCTCGTCGTGTATTTTGCCGAATCGCCGAGAGTAGCGAGTGGAGTGCACAGCCGGAGCGGCGCTCCCCAGAGCCAAACTTGAATCTGAACTTTGAGACTCTCTCAGTGACTCGCAGCCTCGAAGAGCGTCGCCGTCCATTTGGATTTGGACCGCGAACGTGATTTGAAAACAACGCTTTCATGCGTCGGCGGTGCAACCACTACCGTGGACCGTGGGTGAGTGGGATGCTGAGGATGGGAGGAGCTCCGAGTAGCCAGACCGCCTGTCTTCTTGTCCACCAGCGCGAACAACAGCGATCAAACTGCTTCAAGGTGATCTCGATATGTAATTCACAATCATCCGATCCGATCTGCTTGTCTCTACGGCCAACGCCCAGCCCCTCTGGCTCACTGACGTGTTGATTACAGACCTGCACATCAACAGCCGGCGACCACAGGTACCCCTTTACCAGTTGAGGCCGCCAGACCTCCCTCACTTTGCAAATCTCCACCTTCGAGCAAACAGACCTCCCTCCCAGCCACCACCACCAACGTAACTACCAACACAATGTCCAGCGACAGCGAACCGCGTACGTTCAAGGGCCTCGCGTGCTTCGGCAAGGGCGAGCAGCTCAAGGAGTGGGAGTTCCCGGCACGCGTGCTCGGCGCCGACGACGTCGAGATCAAGATCTCGCACTGCGGCATCTGCGGCTCGGACGTGCACACGCTCGACAGCGGCTGGGGGCCGACCAACTACCCGTGCGTCGTGGGCCACGAGATCGTCGGTGAGGTCACGCTCGCTGGCGCGAACGTCACGGAGCTCAAGGTGGGCGACCGCGTGGGCGTCGGTGCCCAGGTTTGGGCGTGTCTGAACAAGGACCCGAACGAGCCGTGCAAGCAGTGCGCGCAAGGCCAGGACGCCTACTGCCGCCACATGGTGTGGACCTACAACGCGCTCTACAAGGACGGCAGCATCACGTACGGCGGGTACGCCGACTACATCCGCTGCCTGAGCGACTACGCGTTCAAGATCCCAGACGCGCTGGCGTCAGACATTGCCGCGCCATTGCTCTGCGCCGGTGTGACCATGTACACGCCGATGAAGGAGCTGGGTGTGAAGGCCGGTGACCGCGTGGGCATTGTCGGCATCGGCGGCCTGGGCCACCTGGGCATCCAGTTCGCCAAGGCGCTCGGCGCCACGGCGGTCGCGTTCTCGCGCTCGGGCAAGAAGAAGGACGAGATCCTGGCACTCGGCGCCAACGAGTTTGTCAACTACAGCGACAGCGAGGACGCCAAGAAGGCGGCTGGCTCGGTCGACGTGCTCATCATCACGGCCGACGCCACGGGCATGCCGTACAACACGTTCCTGAGCTTCCTGGCGCCGCGCGGCACATGCGTGCTCGTGGGGCTGCCGAACGACGAGATCAAGTTCATCCCGTTCTTTCTCGTGGGCGGCGGCGCAAACTTCAAGGGCAGCAAGATCGGCAGCATCCAGGACATCAAGGACATGCTGGCGCTCGCCGCCGATAAGGGCGTGCGTCCGATCATCCAGAAGATGCCGATGAGCAAGGTGAACGAAGGACTCGAGATGGTACGCAACGGCACGGTGCGCTACCGCGTCGTGCTCGAGAACTAAGCGAGCTCACAAGTTCTCCAGTCTAGTCCAGTCGATAGTAACGTGATACCCGAGCAATGCGTTTAGCCTTAGTGGTAGCTACTAGGAAAGTAATAATTCAATTCGAAGATGGCTACACTTGATGAATGGATGGATGGATACATCATGTTGAACTTGTCAAGCATTGCACGAAATGGTCATGTGAGACTTTCTTGGAGAACTGACTGGCTGATAAGTGTTGCTGGTGTTATCACATCGCTGACCACGCTGCGAGCACGATGGACGCCACGACGGTCGTAGCGCCGAGCGTGAACGTGGACGACGACGCCGGCGCGTGGGTACCTGGTGCTGCCGCACTTGTCGTCGTACCTCCTGACTCTGTCGAGATACTCGCAGTCGTGACGTCGCTCGTGTAGAACTTGAAGAGCCCGTTGACGCAGGTCTTGCTGGCGACCGAGTCGCTCGCGATCGCATTGCTCTTTGTCGCGGTGCCGCTGCAGGCCGCGCCACTGTACGTGACGATCAACGCCGAGCCGTCCGTGTTCACGGTCGCCTTGACGCTCGAGTCGCCGTTGTCGGTCACGAGGCACTTGCCGTCGGCAAGGAACGCAATGCCCGACACGAGTGAGTTACTGTTGCAGCTCGAGTTTGCGCTGTACACCTCCATGAGCACATACGGCGACGATGACGTGGTTGCAAAGAGCGATTTGGCGGTGGCGACCATGTCAGCACTCGACGAAGAAGAAGAGGACGACGACAGACACGACTGTTTCATGTAGAAGCTGTAGCTGGAGATCCCGACCAAGGAGCATGTCGTGCTCTCCGTGCACGTCGCCGCCGAGACACTGAACGCGATCTGTTTGGGAGTCGACGCGCAGCCGCTGTCTGCATAACGCGTGTACACAGCGGTGGTTGAGGACGTCGACGTGGTCGAGTCAGCTCTGCATGGGTCTGTGAAGAGAACCAGGAGAACAGCCGCTACGAGTGGATTCCACATGATAAGGAGACTGGTATAGTTGAGAGCACAGCGAGCGGCTTGTGCTGGTCTTGAGGGTGCGAATGGAGAACTGAAAGAAACCATGAGGCGTCCTCATCTCTCGTTTCTCTCGTTTGTTCTGGATCTGACCGCCGCCCTTTCGCCTTGAAGCGTCGTCACATTTTCCACCACCACCAACCCTAAATTGAACCTTTGGAAATCAACGGCTCCAATCCAAATCGCTCGTATCGCATCGCATCACATGTCATTTGTTGTGTATTTGATTTTTTTTCGTACCGAGTTTGGTGTTGTGTTTCTGTGTGCTATTATGCCTTGGAACTCTCTCACTCTATCTAGTCCATACCGTGAAATCGTTTGCCGATGAACTGGTACATGAGCAGCGCGATAATACCGGACAGGATCGCTGAGCTCAGCGACGGGTTCGCCTTCCACACGCGTACCAGGATATTCCGCTTGCCCTGCTGCAGTTGCTGTCCTTCTTGTTCTTTTGCCGCCTTGTTCGACCCGCCGAGCTTGGCGTACAGCTTCTTTTGCTCCTGCTTGACCTGCTGCTTTTTCTTCTTGAGGTCCTTGAGCAGCTGGCGCACCTTCACGTTCTTTGGCTCGATCACCGCCGCTTTCTGCAGCAGCTCCATCGACTCGGTGAAGTCGTTCTGCTCGAGCCCGACCTGCCCCACGCGGTACATCGCCTTGACATTGCGCGGGTCGAGCTGCAGCACTTCAAGGCTCGACTGGCGCGCCTCCGTGTACTGCTTGAGTCGGAACTGCACATTGCCAACGTTGTTGCCAAGCGCGATGAGCAGGTCCTTACACGCCTGCGCGTCTTCCTCCGAGTGCTCCCAGGTCTCCAGCAGCTTGAGCGCGCGCTTGTAGAGCTTCGCGGCCTGGTCGTAGTTCTTCTCCTTGAAGTACCGGTTGCCGCTCTCTTTCTTCTTGTGCGCCTCTTCGATGAGCTCTGCAGACGTCATCTCGGCCGTGATCTTCTTGCCCACGCGCAGCAACTCGATTTGGAGCTTCATCGGCGCGCCCGCGGGTACTTTTGGCTCGAGACCCACGTCACCGTACGCGAAACGCGCGTCGCAGCGCACCTCGCAGGCCTCCCCCACACGGATCATCTTTGCCACGAGCTCCAGCGCTGGGCATTCACACAAAGAGAGAGTTCGTACACAAGTTAGTGAGTACAAACGCACCAATGCTGTAGATCTTATTGCCAACTGCCAGTAGGAAATGGTACCTGGCATGGCCTCGCCGTCGCCGATGCGGAACTTGCGCGTCTGGTCGCTCGAGATGAGCTTATCCGACTCCAGAAGCTTCTCCGAGTAGCGGATCGTCACTTCTTCGCCGAATTCTACACGTACACACAGTCATTAGCATGATCACTCTAGCACGAAGGGGGAGGGACATCACGGCAGCAGCAGACCGGCAGCGTGACATGCTCATGCTAAACAGACAGATAGATAGATAGATAGAGAGAGAAGCGAGCGAAGACGCACCGACTTGTGCGCCGTCGGGGTTGGTGCGGAGCATCTTGCGGAAGATGCCACCGCTGCCCAGTAGGTCCTCAAAGTCTGCGCGCTCGCTCTCGGGGATCGCCACCATCGTCTTCTTGCGTTGTGTGCAGCTAGCTGCTTGAGTGTGCGTGTGCGTGAGACGCCAACTGCGAAAATGACCGAGCTTCACCGCTTGCGTCGTCGTTGTGTGTCGTGGGCCGTTTGGGTCACAAATGTGCAGTCGTTTGACCCAAATGTCCAGGCGATTTGAACATGTTTGGCTCGGATTCTTGACCCAGCTGTCCGGGACAAATCAAAGTTGATGCGGTTAGGGCTGGTTGATGCTCGTGGCATAATCAAGACTTATTACAAGACCGTCTTCTATTTGAGATGTTAGTCTCGCGCTGAGGCGACACCTACTTTCTGGATCATCGTGAGGGTGCCGATCTTGAGCCGTCATCTTCTTCATGTAACAGACGCCGCCTCTAGCAGAGGTCCACGTGTACGCGTTGCAGGTTGCAGTTGAGGAGGCTGGCTGGTTGAAGAGATACCTTGAGCGAAGCGAATTGATGAGTGGCGCCGCCTCCTTGAGATACCCGCGGTCTCGGGCCGATTGTATGTACGCACCGTGGATGTCGATGATCAACGAAGAGCTCTTCTGAGAGTCAACCATTTAGTAGGAATCCGGATCACACTCACACTCCCTCTGACGAAAATAACTGAAAGAGATTCAAGATCAACCTTGTTTTGGGGGGAAGGGTGGCTGTTTGGTCATGAAAACGATACGGCTTCAGTCTGAAGTGAGCTGACAGAGCCCGAACTATGTGAAACGTTGAGTCTACAGGTGTTACCATCGCCTCTGAAGCTCAGTAGTAGGTCAAACCTGTGTCCATGCGAATGACACGACCAACAAGCGGCACTAGATAAGTTTACCTGTGTGCCTCCAGCTCATGACTTCGAAGTATTGAGTCAAGCGTCAACTTTGGTATGCAGCATTAATCACACGAACTCATCGCGATTGCCTCGCCTATTAGAATTTCTCGAACTAATTAGTACACAAACAATCATCAATCGCTAAACGACGTGAAATGTTTCGCAACAGTAAAGTGTGCATCAGACAGACATCTGAACAGAAAAATTTGCCAATCAGTTTAGAGGTACTACTAGGTGCTGGGACTTTGAGAGTTTTGTGGTGGCCACCACCCTTGAGTCGGATCACACTCACTATCTCCGGTGCCATCTCGGCGGCGTTCTACCTTGTAGCGGCATCGGTCGGATTCCCTGTATTCTTTGCTGTCCCACTGCTGTCGACGCCGTGGATGGCACTTCTCATGGATTCCATGTAGTTTGTCCGTCGGCGGTTCATTCACGAGAACGAGGACGTACGGTGTGACCTCAAGAGCTTCTCGCTGATCTGCTCCACTCGAGGCATGACGACAGTTTTCTACCAGGTCTTCTGCTCTGCCTTCTCGCAGATGTCAACGTCTACGCAGATCACATTTGTGTTCGTGCTACCAGTACTCAAGCTGGTGCAGAAGAACTTGATCAGCCGGTTCACGAGCGGTGGAGATGACGACTTGAAGCCCGAAGTGGTGACCCTCAACATCGAGCTCTTCCACGCGATATTTGTGTCCTGCTCCATGCAGCGCTCGACGTCGATCTACACGAGCTTGGTGCTCATTGGCGTGGATTTCCTGCAGGTGTGTCTCTCACACTACGATCTCAACAGCATGTTTGGGGTCGTAGAAGCACTTGCGAAAGAGCACAGGCTCCAGGACGTTAGTAGTAAATCGCGATCGGGGTCATACTTCGGGCGTAGATGGCGGCGACGCTGTTGACTTTCTTGAGCCAGCACGTTCCTCCGTTGTACTCGGACCAGAAAAACCCAGTGTATCCAGTCGTGTGACGACAGATGCCGCAACACATATCCGCTGACGTGCCTGGGCTGCTGGTGAGGTCGCTGCCGATGAAGTCCATGTTCGGCTGGAGCGCTCGGCACTTGTAGATCACCGCAGATCTCATGTACGCCGATCTATCCGGAGCTGGGTTGTTTGCTACCGACTGGGACGCGAGCTTCTTAAAGTAGCACCTGCCGTCGTTGTACTGCGCCCATGTGAACGCGTTGCAGTCGGGCTTGAAATCGCAAATGTAACAGCACATCTCCGCCGTGAAGATGGCCCACCCGTCCTCGAAGTTGACTGGTTCATTTCCTGGGTAGTCGATGTTGTCGACGATATTCGAGCTGCATGGAAAATCACCACGCCCAGATTGCGCTCTCGCTGGTGTCGCTGTTTGCAGGAGGGCGAGCGTGGTGGTGGCGAGCAGGGTAATCTTCATGGCTTGGTGGTGGGAGATTGGGATCGACGACCGTCAGTTCAGGCGAGAGCAAATTGAAGAATTAACAGTCCGAGAGAGCTCGCTCCTTGCTAAGAGAGAGAGAGAGAGAGAGAGAGAGAGAGGCAGATTATTGACTCTCCTACACAAAGCAGTTGTATACAGAATTCTCGTTTTTTGGGTTTGCACAATACGACCCAGTACCTGTCCACTCGTTTGGTGGAGAACTACAATGATTTGAATCAAACCGGGCTCATTGGAGGTTGAATCTGGTACTGGTTTGCTATCTCTCCAACCATATCAACTGCTCAACTGCGGACAGCTCCTCCGCACTGAATTTGTACCGTGTTTCTGGTGAAGGCATCCCGATATGTTTTCGGCTCTTGGAGGATCCAAAACCACTAGTCGCTTTGACGCGTCAACAACTACAATATTGATTAGAGCTGTTGGGGTTCATAGCAGAAGAGCGAAGGTGAGATGAAGCCGCCACTCGATTGCTCCACACATTTTGCGGAGGAGCTGTTCAAACTCGGGAGTTATGCACACGTACCATAAAGAAATGATTAGCGTGATGTCAAATCAGGATCACCAGGAGCCGCGCCGTTATGGGGTAGAACTCCGCAAGAGTTAGGTGTGTGGTGACTCTCAGTTGATCCGCTTGTTAGGTGTACATCCGCGTGTAAGAGCGGCAATGATTGAGAAGCACGCAAGACATCTTCGACGCTCGTCAACTACTATATATCCTCAATCGAAGCTATCACCGACAAAAGATCCATCAAGAGTCCGCGAGCGTAAGCACGACAACCTATAGACACCAGTCGCTTAGCATGTCCAGCACGGTGACTAACTGATGCTGTGGGCATCACAGACAAGTGCGCGAGGCTTCGTAGTACTCAAAATCTGCTGTCTGTGACTGCAACTTACATATGAAAACAACTACAATTTACAACAAGTTCGTGGGTTTCGGACGTTCAAAGCGGTTTATCATTGTTAACATGCGCATCCTAGATGCCATCCAGCCCACATTGATGCAGTACTGCTATGTTTTGACACCCCTCATCAAATGTGCGCTTTTGGTAACTCTGTCAGTACCGAAATCATTCGCCCCATAATATTCATCCACACGAATGGCTCGCACTCTCTAAATCAGTCACTCAGCGGGCAACAAGAAGACACCTCCAACGCTCACCATAAACTGAGCTTCACATCCACATTTGACAGAGCTTGCTACTTGTCCCGAATCGACTGCACTCTCACGTCCACTGACCCCTTGATCGTCAGCGTGATCGACGGGCTGTACGTGAACGCGAACGGGTCCTTCACCGTCATAATGTCAAACTTGCTCAGCACGGCTGCCATCGCGATCTTCATCTCCATGAACGCAAATTTCATGCCCAAACACATGCGTGGTCCACCGATAAACGCCGTGAACTTGAACGGCGACATCTGGATCAGCTTGCCCGTCTCTGCATCGATCCAACGGTCAGGGTTGTACTCCTCTGCGTCTTCGCCCCAGACGCTCGTGAGTCGAGCCATCGCGTAGTGAGGCAGCGCCACGCGGGTGCCCGCTTTGATGAACGTGCCATCGTGGAGTGTCGTGTCCCGTAGTGCAGTGCGCGCGTTCAGCGCGACAACCGGGTTCAGTCGAATGCTCTCGCGGATCGCGGCTTCAAGGTAAATCAGCTGCGCGACGTCCTCCATATTCGGTACCAGCATCGATCCATCCACCAATCCTGGTAGCTTCTCTTTGATTTCCTCTCGCACTCTCTTGAGCACCGAAGGGTAGCGATTGAGCATCAGCAGGAACCACGACATGCTCTGTGAGGTGGTATCTCGGCCAGCGGCGATGAAACTCACAGTCATGTCCCTGATAAGAGCTGGGTCGGTCTCGGCGCGCTCACCGCTCGCACCATACTCGGTCGCTTCTTTCTCAAGGAACAGCGAGATGAGGTCCTTTCGCCCCTCGCTCTCATTCTCGGCCATCCCCGAAATGTCCTTCGTCTGCTTCTTCCTTCTGTCCATGGATCGCGCGATGATGTCGAAGATGAGGTCGTTGATCACCTTGACGTCCTTCGCCATTTGCTTCTCTTTGCCGATCTTGAGCCAGCGACGGAGCTGCCACGCCCACATTGGCGCCTGGAAGCGCGCGAGCAGGTTCTTGGATGCACGCTCAAAGGCGTCCAGGAACTCGGGGTTCTTGTTCGACGTGAGTCCCTGCAAGTCGATGCCGAACCCGATTTTCGTGAACACGTCCATCGTGAACAGATCCAGTAGTCTCTTGATATTGATCACTTCGTCGTTCTTTGAGATCTCTTCAAGGCGGCCACAGAGCAGCGCCGTGTACTCCTTCACGGCCTCCTCCATGGTGTCGCGCATCATCTGCAGCGAGAACAGGTGACTTGCCGTCTTGCGCTGATGCAGCCAGCGCACGCCGTCAACCGCAAAGATCCCATTGCCGAGCACATCAAAGAGCGTGATGTAGTTGATCTCGCCCTTGCCAAAGTCCTCAAACTTGGTCTTGAGCACGTGCTCAAAGGCCTCCGAGGAGCTCAGCACAATCGTCACGGGCCGCCCCATGGCCTGGACGATCCAGGTTTTCCCATTCTGCTTGCGCGTCTCGTCCAACAGAAAGTCGTAGATGCGGCCAGGGTACCGCAACACGATGTCAAACGAGTTGTGGAAGATCGGGAGTGTGGTTGCAGGTCTGGGGAGATGACGCACAGCGCGCTCGACGGCGTTCGGGAGCAACAGGTACCCGAGCAGCACTGCGACGACGACAGCAGACGACAGCGCAACTGGTGAGGGGCTCAGTGAGCTGATGAAGGCGCCGCTGGTGTCGTTCATATCGATCAATCGATCTCTATCTTCTTGGTTGCCGTGTGCTCTTCTGGGACTTTTTCAAAGTGGCAAAAGCGAAAACAAAGCAAGATCGACAAAAGTCTCACTTTTTGAAGACAAAAAGTAAAATTTGTCGTAAAAATATAACCCAAAATAATAGAAATATCAAATGTCATTGCCCAAAGTAGGATACCTTCTGTTAGGTTCGCGTGGATCCAACTGGGTTCAGTAGTAGGTTCGCTTGGGTTCACCTGGTCAACGACATCAAGTATCATGGATGACGACGGCGACAGCACCTTGCGTTCGTTGCCCCCCATGAGTCGTCTACATGTATTGGCAACTGGCCGGCTGGATGCTCGACAAGCACTCGAAACCGAGCGCTTCTGTACAATCAGTTCCAGCAAGCAGCGCAGCAAAAGAGCCCAGGTGTCCTTTCCGACTTGACCGCAACGCACACGCTACAGTGAGGTGCCAGATATTTATTGCCCGTCAGGTAGGATACCATTCACACATGATGTGGGTGATTTGCTATCTCTTGCAGACGACACCAACTACGTTGTGAGCAAAGCAGCTATGAACGCACTCTCAGAACCTTTGTGACCGCGCGTCAGAACCGAGCGAATTCCCGACAACGTCACAGTGGAAAGAGAATGTTTTTCATCGTCGTTCATTTATCTAATATACGTTATCTAGGCCTTCCGTCCTTCTTTCCTCTTGATTTCTCCTGGAATCTCCATACAAAGTCTAGCTGTCTCTCATGCAAAACCTCTAGTTCTCGAGCACGACGCGGTAGCGGACCGAGCCGTCGCGCACCATCTTGAGACCGTCGTTGACCTTGCTCATCGGCATCTTCTGGATGACTGGACGCACGTTCTTCTCCGCCGCGAGCGCCAGCATGTCCTTCACGTCCTGGATGCTGCCGATCTTGGACCCCATGAGCTTGTTGCCGTTCCCCACGAGGAAGAACGGACGGAACTTAACCTCGTCGTTCGGCAGACCCACCATGACGCACGTGCCGCGCACCGCGAGGAAGCTCATGAACAGACTGTACGGCATGTTGTCGGCGTCCGCAGTTAATAACAGCACGTCCACGGACATGGCGGCCTTTTTCGCCTGCTCCGGGTCGCTGTAGTTGACGAACTCGTCGGCGCCGAGCGCGCGCACCTCGGCCTCCTTGCTGCCGGAGCGCGAGAACGCCACGACGGTGGCACCCATGGCCTTGGCGAACTGGAGGCCCAGGTGGCCCAAACCGCCGATGCCGATCACGCCCACGCGGTCGCCCTCCTTCACGCCTAGCTCCTTGAATGGAGTGAACACCGTCACACCGGCGCACAAAAGCGGCGCCGCCACATCCGACGGGATGCTCTCCGGGATCTTGAACGCGTACGGGCTCGGCACGCGCACAAAGTCGGCGTAGCCGCCGTAGCTAATCGCGCCGTCCTCCTTGTAGCGGTCGTTGTACGTCCACACCATGTGCGGACAGTAGGCGTCCGCGCCTTGTGCGCACTGCTTGCACGGCTCGTTCGGGTCCTTGTTCAGACACGCCGAGACCTGCGCGCCGACGCCGACGCGGTCGCCCACCTTGAGCTCCGTGACGTTCGCGCCGGCGAGCGTGACCTCGCCCACGATCTCGTGGCCGACCACGCACGGGTATGTGGTGGCGCCCCAGCCGCTGTCGAGCGAGTGGATGTCCGAGCCGCAGATGCCGCAGTGCGAGATCTTGATCTCGACATCGTCAGCGCCAAGCGGGCGCGACTGGTACTGCCACGGCTTGACGTCCTCTCCCTTGGCGAACGCGGCGTACGTGTTGATGGTGCGAGGAGCGGTGGCGGCGGCAGAAGAAGAAGTGGAAGCCATCGTTTCTGTTGTTGCTTGTTGCTTGTGATTGGAAGTTGCTTGTGTTGTTATGAAGAACTCGAATTGAGGAATGAGGAGGATTCGAGCTGGATAAGCTCGGGTGAAAGGTCCATACTTTGTTGCCTTGGTAACTGGTGCCTGGGGATGCTGAGGCATAAACAAGTGGTCTGCATCCCAGAGGGATCACGCTTTGGATCAAGTTGGGATCCTTTTGTGAAAACCATCTTGCAGGTCGACGTCAACCGTTCGGCTCGGGTCGTCTCAGCGGAATGATCGGATTTGCAATCGGTGGTGAAGGACGCAATCGCCACGATACAGTTGTCTCCCATGATCCTGGGAGTAGGATGGGGAAGCATGATGGCAAGCCACTACTATTTTTCTGTCCTGTACACTGTACACTGCACACGGACCGGGTCTGTCTCACATCCTGCAGTGGCTTCATTCACAGTCAGCTACAGCGACATTGCTATAGAAAAGAGGATAGATGGTTAGAATGACGTTCTTATTGAGAGCGTGCCAGACGCGTTTCGACTCCTGTCGAGGCCTCCTCAGCAGCTTTACCAGGAGAAGTGAGCTACAAATCTCCAGGGAGTGATGGCTAAACGGAGCGCTAATCGCTCCTAGCGGCGGATCGGTGACGGTGCGGGGTGGCTTCAGTGCCGCCGACAAAACAAGGCTTGCGGTGTTCGTTGGAAGACAAGACTCCGACGATTACATGTACGCGTTATCGAAGTTCCTCCTTCCGTTCGCTCACCTCCCCTATGGCGTTGACTTTATGTTTCAACAGGACGGCGCATCCATTTACAGGTCGCACCGCACACAAGAATTCTTTGACGAGCAGGGCGTTCAGGTGCTCGATTGGGTGGCGCGCTCGCCCGATCTCAACCCAATCGAGAACCTGTGGTCCATTGTGAGTCGCCGTGTGTATGCAAACGGTAGATAGTTTAGCAGCGCGTTTTCTCTCGCAGAGGCCATTCTCCACGCGCGGAAGTCCATTAATCATGCGACGCTGAGAGCGCTCATTGACTCGATACCGCGTCGATGCGCAGAAGCGGTTGAAAAGCAAGGGAGCAAAACACATTATTAATACAATCATTTTTACCATCATTCTTTATCTTGTTTTCTGTATACGTACACGTGTGCGAAACACTTGATGATATGCTGAGAGCAGCAATTTGTATGGCAGACTCCCAAAAGAAGACTTTTTAGCGCGGTTTTGCGCATTGGGGACGTTCAGCCATGTAATAGGAAACGCATATCTAAACAGCACGCGTCAATTCCAAAAACCGACGGAGATATGAGCAAAAGGCAGTATGCGAAAAGACTTGGCGCGGAGTGTAGTAACATAGTAGTAACATTCTATGTCTATGATAAAATATGTATTATTTGTAGCTACAATAAAAATAGTGATATTTACATAGAACCTGGAGTATGTTTCGTGGTCGGAGCAACTTCTTGGAGTCAGCAAAACCGGTCGCCACTTAAAACCAAACTCACGCCAAGCAAATGACGGGTACTGAGCCTACGGACTGGTGATCGTCGGCACCTAGAACATCTGGAGGGCACGAATACCGATATAGCAAGAGTCAGCATGCAGCCACTGGTAGAGCCAACTTCGAACCTCGAATTTCTCTGTCGTTCATTTATCTAATATACGTTATCTAGGCCTTCCGTCCTTCTTTCCTCTTGATTTCTCCTGGAATCTCCATACAAAGTCTAGCTGTCTCTCATGCAAAACCTCTAGTTCTCGAGCACGACGCG
>JALBZD010000887.1:0-14262 GCA_038050675.1 Globisporangium cylindrosporum
TGATTTCGGTCTGTATAGCAACTGCGGAAAGTTGTACAGCAGAGCAAAACAGAGTCTTTGGAAGGCTCTCAGTGATGGCGCCGTGGCGGAGTGGTAGCCCGGTACGTAGTCAAAACGCACTCGCCCTTGCTGTATCCATGTCCACTGTACGATGTGTCGCAGTTCAGATGTCCCGTTCGCAATGCGTGCCTTTGACAAGTCGTATTTGGTGCCTTTCCGGTCGATAAGCCACCCATCCGTCGTCGTCGAGCACCGTCCTAGCCACTCGGCACAGAACGTGCCTCGTGTCCTCAGTCTTGCCGCCATGAGATAAACTGTTGTCCTCCTGTCCTTCACGGACGGGAGTCCAGAAGGACACTTTGTCGGAGAAGGAGTGTCCCCCTTGTGCTTCCTGACGGTAGCGTATCTACTATAATCGTATCGGCTGATACGATTACTAAGCCCGGAAGGCTTCAACATCTGAGGAGGGAGTGGACAGTCGACGATATCGAGTCTCGCTCGAGCGCAAACCTACGTGTCGAATGTCTGCTTACTGTTGGCAGCTGGTCCCCAGCTCTTCATATTGAAAAGTCTCGCTCGTCGGTAATGCCACTTGGAATTGCTGATGGTTGATCAAAAGTCGCGCTATATGAGGTAGGTTTATGGCTCGTTTTTTCTCTGTTGGAGAATACAGCGAACATATCGAGGGTATCTAGATGTCTAGGTAGGGTACAGTGGCTACTTCTTGCTCTGTGTGTGAGAGAGTGTGTATGTGGTTTACATGTTGTAGTGCTCCTTGCAGAGACGCGCGATTGTGACGTCGGCGGGCGAGCCGCACACGCGCTGGATCGCCTGCTGCTCGTCGAACGCATTGAGCGTGGTCTCAACGGTCTTGTGCTGCGCGACCACCTGCAGGTCCACGAGGTGCTCGTCCGCGCTGCTGGCGCCACGGAGCAGCTTGCGACTCGAGGTACTCGACACTGGCAGGTCGCTAAGTAAGCGCGCTTGAGTGCTGTAGATCTCAAAGGCGTCCTGCAGCAGCTTCACGCCGATGACCGCCATGTGGTCGAGCGTCGTGAACACCGAGAGGTGGTGCCAGCGACCGGTCTTCGCGACCACGCCCGTGTCCACAACCGCAGACTTGCCGTCGAAACGCATCGAAGGGGTGTTCACCGCGCCGTCGTTGTTCTGCCACTCCTTTGCGTACCCCGCCTTGGTCGTGTAGCTCGAGCCGATGAACATACTGAGCGGCTGCAATGGTAGCAGCATCGAGAGCGGGCGAGGCAGCGCGACGCTGATCAGACGGTACGTGTCCTGGGTCGAGAAACTGTAGTAGTAGACGTTCGGGAGCGTCTTAATCCAGGTGTTTTCCTCCGCAGCACCCGCCGACGAGAGCGAGTAGAGGCAGATGTCTTTGAAGCCCGGCTGGAACATCTTGCTGGCGAAAACGCGCTTCACGTACGCGCTCAGGCTCTCGGAGCTGCTGCGGCCCGTGATCCCCCACTGGTCCAGCTTGGCGTCGTAGATCACGTTGGTGCTGCCGCCGGCAACGCCGAGCACACTGAACACACCAGCGACGGCGTCTTCCACGATGTCACCGATCGCCGAGAGTCCGTCCGCGAGCGTCGTGCCCTGGTTCGGAGTGGAGATCGTCGTAATGGAGTGGATCCAGTCCTTGCCGCCGGCGAAGAGCGGGTGCGACTTGGCGTCCTCCTCGACTGGAGCTCCCTTGGTGCCTTCCGCGAGAAGCTGCGCCAGCATGCGGATGGTCTGGCCACCCATGCTGTGGCCGACCAAGTGGATTTTCTGCACCTGGCCATTCACGACCTCGCCCCACTTCGGGTACAGACCTGGGAACGTTCGGCCCGTAGCCTTATGGCCATGCTTTGCCGAGTGCTTCGCGCCGTAGTTCACAGTACCACCCTTGATGTACGCGTAGAGCTCGCAGGCGCGATCCCAGTTGCTCGAGAATGGTCCCACGGCGGCAGTGTACACTTCGTAGCCCTGGGACTTGAGCTTGGCTTCGTAGTCACCATGGAGACCACCCCAGTACTTGAATCCGAGGAGCTCGTCGCGCCCCCAGCCAGCAAAGCCGTGCACGAGCACGATCGGGTACTTGTTGCCGGCGTAGACGCTCTGGAACGAGCAGACCGAGGTGAGCAGCAGGCAGAACGCGACGCACAAACGCAGCAGACCCGCCATGATAAGCAATCGATGAAATTTGCTTGAGCAAGACAAGGCAAGTTTGGAAATGAAGTGGAGAGCGGAAAGAGAGCGAGATGCAAACTGAGAACGTCCCGGAGGCCTCGCCTTGCCTCGCCTCGCTCGCTGCACCAGAATGACGTCTAGGGCCAGCTGACACCGGCACGAAATGACGCGTTCGTTGAGGCTCCCAAGAAAAGGCGTTCGAAAGGATCGGTCTCCATACCTTTCTCTCGTTGCGCTGCGCTCCTTCTTTCTTCTTCTTCGTATCCTCCTCTTTTTTGCTCTTGTTTGGCGAGATGATGAATCCGCTGGCTGCGATGGATGGCTTCAGAAAAGATGCATACAGAAGTACGTTCCCCCATATGCATAGTAGTTTGCCGAGACGTCAGTATGCTAAAATGACTATGCGTATCGAATGAACTGCAAAACCTAGCGTTCCCGATAAAGACTGCATCAGCAAGGAGAGTGCTGCAAACGCAACTATGTGATTTGACGATTCGCGCAGGCTATAACATGGTGATCAACCACAAGGGATATATCGAACTCTATCTCGTTGCTACATCTCGGACTCTCCTGCATGGGGATGGAGTCAATGTAGAATGTATTACAAAGCGTCTTTCGCAAAGACTATGTGTAAAGCAGTTTCACACACCAGTGCACATTGCGCGAAGGAGCGCAGTGTACTGGACTCCTGCATCGTGGTAGGAACGAGCTGAATGCCGCAAAGGACAATGCACAAACGCTACTATGCAAACGCAAGTTCTGCAATGGAGAAGTGCTACTGTTCGTCGCCCATTTTCTGACTCTTTGAAGTTGCAGTTGTGCTTTCGCCAAGAAAGAAAGACTTGAAAGAGAAGTTCTGGCTTGAAAAGCTTGATCTTTCTCTCCAGAAAGCCTTGTCGAAAGAATAATCAGCCAAAGTGCTGAGGCTTGTGTGTGGAAGTCCCAGTGTGCCCCCAAAGTCAACTGACAAAAGTGATTCGAAATGGAGTGTGAGATGAGCTCAAGACTTTTGTGACGTGAAGATCAAAAGTGAAGAGATTGACGTGAAAATGTCAAGAAACTTCAGCTTCGGTCAGGTACATGTAGTCAGTTAGCACAGGGAACTGAACTCTTGAGGGGGGCTAGTTGAATGAAGCCATTGTTCATTGAAAAGCTGGGGTCGAGCGTCTCCAAGCTGCGCGCAGGAACTCTGATGTCTGACTGGGACTGCTTGTAAAGATATCGGATATCAGAGCTTGCATGTTGGAACGATGCGATGAGGCTGGTTGAGGACTCGGGTTGCTTGCACAAGTTCTGAGACGTTTTTCGCTCGTTTTTCAATTTGTGGACGGAGTCTAATCCCAGGATGATGGACACCAAACCAAAAGAGTAATTTCATTTACAAAAACCAGCTGGGAGGACGATACTCGCCTTGTAGAACGCCTAATTGCCTTTCGTTCTCAAATATTTCCATATAGAAATGCTGATCATTTCCGATTACGCATTCTGATGAGGTTAATGAAAGATAGAAGGCACATCTCCCGGTTGACTGGTTCTGCACACATCAAGGAGGTCCTGGTCTCTGTCCGCGAAAAATGTTGCACACTTCGAAAACAACTGGTGGCGGCGAGGCTTTCATTTCATTCCGAAATCTCAGCATCCACAAATTGGAAAACTGATTGTGGTCCAAAACACCAAAGCGCCAGCAGCAGATCCTCGAAGGTGTTCACCTCAAGCTATCCCTCGGCACCTTGATACGTCCTGATGGCAGCTGCAAAAGCATGGGAGATCCTGGAGGTGGTCCGCGGTGGATTCGTGGAGATATGGCTGGCTTGGAGTTTTGCCTCGACACACCCTTTGAGCAATTGGTCAAGAGATGAGGAGTTATGTACACGATTATTGTGTGTGTGAGTCAGTTCTGTGGCGCGTGCGCACGGTGCAAAGCCAATGCGATTTGGAGGTGATGTGATCGCGGTGATAGGTGCAGGGCATCAGCTCGACACGATAATCATTCGAGTCGCCAACAAGCCCTTTTCGTTCGTCTCGCCTACCATTGTCTCTAGGATCAGTGAGCGTCATGCTAGACAAACGACGCCATTGACCAGCAAACACTTGCATCACACCAAGCACCAAAGCGAACGCATTCACCGCAATTACGCAAGCAGGCATACACACATGAAACCATGTAGCACACCGTTTGGTTTGGCATGGAACCGGAAGTCGAATCCACGTTTGTGATCCCTGTGTTGGAGAGTCGGAATCTCACGTTGGATTTGCGCTATAGTCAAAAAGGGACAATGGGGGAGCACTGGCGAGATTGAGACTCATCGGTGGTCACTTTTGCAGTGGCGCAGGGGTTACGCTCGTTCAAATTTCCCTCCAGATCTTCCAGCTACTAGACTCTATTTCTCCTTTGGTGTATGCGAAGGCTGCATGTGTTGTCTTTCAGTGAAAGTGTAGCTACTGCTCTGTAGCTGTCGCTCAGTAGGTACCTACAATAGTGTAGCCATTCTTCCCTAAAGCATAACTTGACAACCTTCACTTCACAACGGCGTAACCTCTATTGTACCCTTCAACCTACAAACTTCGAGTCTTGCCTTCCAGGTCAATCTAGAACAGCGACGTAGGAGGCAGCAACTTGGTGGTCTGCCTTAAAACCGACAGCCACAAGTTAGGTCTACGGAAGTTGTTTTAGCGATGCTGCATTTTAGGTTTCATTTTAGGTTTGGGGACGGTGGAAGCAACTTTCTGGAGATGAGTTTGTAACTCGTTTTGGGTAAAAACCGACAAAGAAGCTGTTCTTTCTCGTCTCGTTCTCAAAGCGAATCCAAGGCGACTTTGAAGAAGAGAGGAGCGATCATGACGATGGAGGTGGAGGAAGACCCGAGCAGCCAGTTCGTGGACTTCACGAACGCCACGGCGCTCGAGCAGTTCGTGTCGGACGTGGAACAGACGCTCATCGCGTGGCAGCTCTCGAACAAGGGCCACGCGTCGCCCGAGGCGCTCTCGGCCGTGTTCCCGCAGCCACAGCAAAACAGTAAGCAGCCTGGCAACGCTGGCGACGGCGACGAGCCACTTACGTGGACGCGCGTGCTGGAGCTGGACCAGCACGGCAACGGCGCAGCACCAAGCTGCTACGCGCTGACGCTCTTTGCGTCCAACCAGCACAAGCAGCAGACGCGATCCAGTGGTGGTGCGCCTTCTGGTACTTCAACTGGTACTAATAATGGCGCTTCACCTGACATTGGCATCAATGCCGACAGTGGTGGTACCAAAACGACGACGAAGAAGTGGCAGGAAGGACTGGAGCACTTTACGCCGACGATGCTCTCGATCGCCGACACGACGCGCGATTTCCATTGGCACAACTGGAGGCGACGACAACAGAATCAGCAGCACCAGCATCAGCCTTTTGGCATCAGCAAAAAGCACGTGGGGTTCCAAGACTCATCAGGGTTTGCAGATACGGCGTCTGGTACCAGCGGCCCACTGACGCCCGAGGAGGAGCAGCTCTGCAACAAGCGCGCGGCGTTCCAGAGCGTGCAAAAGTGGTTTGGCGTCGACGAGTTTCTGTTTCTGAGCCGGACGTCGCAGAGCGCGACGCGGAAGCCCACGAGTACGATGAACCGCGCGCGACCAGCGGCAGTGGCGTCACCAGTGTCTTCACCGATGTCCGTGGCAGCTGCTAAACCTGATGGAGATAGTTTGAGCAAGGACTTGGAGCAGAGACTGAATGTGAAGAATACGCCATCGAACGACCTCAGCGACGACGAAAGCAAAGACTTTATGCTCGACATCGCAGTGGACCAGAACGAGTCCGGTCTGCTGCTCTCGGCGTTGACGATCGCGCTGAACAACTGCAACTGCACGCTTCCCGCTTTTGTGCCAACGTACGAGCCGTCGCGAGGCACGTGGCTGGGCTCAGCTGTACCGGGGGCGACGGGCAATGTGTCGATTGCGTTTGAGACTGACTCGATCCCAGAAGTGAGCTCGAACCAGAGCTGCATCAGCGGTCTGCTCGACTTTTTCAAACTCAAGTTGCAGCTTCCGTACCACATTGAAGAGAAGTACCGCGTTGTCGTCGGTGGTGGGGATCCGGATTCGAACGAAGTGCCGATCGGGATGCTGGTGTCGGCGTCGTTTGGGTACATGTGGACACGCGCAGAAGATCCGCGAGAGATCGAAGCAGACCATTTCCCGTCCAGCGGCGAGCAAGATGTCAAGGCAGAGGAGCGACTAGAGCATCAAAAGGTGATTCGCGATCTCTTTGGAAGTCGGTGCACGCATTGTGTCGGATCGACAACATCCCCGCTTGTTGGCATGGACCTCACTGTGATCTGGCCAAATCTCCGCGAAGGGACGTACGTTGACAATGTCGTGCACTCGAGCTTGGATGCGAAGAAAGCGCCGGAATGGATGCTCGAAGCGCGCTTCCAGAATCTCAAGTCGGACAACGAGCGCAAGCCGCAACTAGCGCTGAGCAAGGTGGTCGCGAATCTTGTCCAGGCGTACTCGAACTCGAGAGAGCTCAGTAAAGACATCCTCGTTTCCGAGCTGGCGCCGAATTTGCCCTATGCTCCACCGTCATCCTCTGGTGGCGGATCTTCCACATCTGCACCGTCGTCAACTTCAGGCGATGGACCGCCGCTGTCTTCGTCCAGGCTCCACGAGTCAATCCCTGCAGCTCGTGCAGCGGTTGTGATTGGAAATGCTATTGGGACTCTGACGTCGTCGTTGGTGTCTGCAGCAACTTGGAAAGGCACCGACATTGAAGAGATCCGACGCGTTGTGGTGGATCTTTTTGAGGACGAAGACCTGGCAAATGGGAATGGCCCGCTGGCATCGTCGTCCACGCATTCTTCTGTCGCCCACAGCGCTCCGATTGGCCAGCTGGTCTCCATTTTGGCTTGCCGAATGGGTCAACTGCGTAAGTGAGCTGTTTATTTCTTGCTTTCTCTGCTTCGTGAGGTTGGTACTAACTTAACTGACGATATGTGTACTCACCTGGGGAACGTCCTTGATTAGATGGACTGAGTGCCATGTCGCTCCTGTGGGTTGAGTTTGTCAAGATGCTGCGAGAGAGATGGTTTCAATTGCAACTGCTGCCTGCGATGGTATGCTGTGCTTGTGCCATATCCCATTCCATTCACCTGGGCCGACCATTTTCTAATGCAATGCTTCCTACTCTCTCATGAATGCAGAGCACCGCGGTAGACGACGGCGACCAGAGGAGTTCCAACACATCCAGGTCGCTCGATACACTGTTTCTGTTAGACGCCGAATCGCTGCAACTGCCTCCACCAGATTTCCATCAGTGCCTCTTACACCAGAAGCTTCAGCTGCTCAATTGCTGCATCTTGAGGTACGTTCGTTATTCATCACTGTCGATGCGTGCATACACTTCAACAGCATACTCACAGTGTTGTGTGTTTTGCACGCATTAGGCAAGCTGAGATCACGCGATCTCCTCCTTCTTATCCGGTAGAGAACGCTCAACTAGCCCCAAAAGAGTCGAAGATGGTAGACCTTACTTCCTTCACTCTCGACTACGAAGAAGAAGAAGAAGCTGACGATTCTCCTGGAAGCGACGACGAGTTCTTCGATTCGATCGAGCAACAGGAAGCGAATCACGCTGCTTCTTCAGCAGCCACAGCAGTTGCAGAGGGGGCTCGCCGACCAATCCCAGGGGTGTACTGCCTGAAAACGAACGCTGTCATGATGGAGCCGATCACGCAGGTCGCAGTGCCGATGACTGAAGACATCGCAAAGCAGCAGCAAGATCTGCTGTCTCGACTCGGCGCGAGTGTCGAATCGGCGGTACTTCGTCAGCAACTCCAGAGTGCAGCGCTGGTCTCCGACATGCAGGCATTCAAAGCCGCGAATCCGGGTTGCTGCTTGGCAGATTTCATCCGTTGGTACTCGCCGAAAGACTGGATCCCGCTCGATCCATTGCTAGGTGATGAAGTACTGACGACGCTGCCACTAGAGGGTAAGGGCGTCTGGTGGTTTGAGAAGCACGGCATGCTCTCGGATCGCATGCGCTTTGGGTCGATGACGAACCAGCAGCCGCACTTGTGGCAGCAGATGTGGGAAACATCGGCGCCGATCCCTGTGGCTCGTCAAAAGTGTCTTTTTGACCCGTTGCACGAGTCGGAGAAGATCTACCACTACCTGGAGACGATCTCTCCGCACGAACTCTTTCACCAGATGCTCTCTGGTGTGATCGCGAGTGCATTTTACACTTTGGAGACTGCGCTGCCGTTCCCAGGCGAGGAGCTCCCGGTATTCCATGCGGCGATGCAAGAGCTGCACGAGCGCTGCAACCGCGCGATCGCGCTACTCGACGAAGCGTTGGCCGAGTCGCAAGTGGCGTTCCCAGCGGGGAAAGACCAGCGAGAAGAGCACGAGCGAGCAAAGGGGCAGCTGCAAGTCGCGTTTGAGATGGCGCTGGACGCGTGCTGGAAGCTCGTGCTGGAGATGGAGTACGTCGAGGCGCTGCTCTCGAACGCGCTCGCACTGCTAAAGTATTTCCCACCACCAGAGGAGAATGAGCGCCGCCAAGCGACCTCGGAGAGCATTGAGCTGATCAACTTGCTGCTACTGCAGGCGCAGAACCACAGACACGCGAGTAGTGGTTGTGCGTTGCAGAGCCTTGGAGGAAGACGACAGAAAAGTATTTCCGAGCTGCTGAAAGTCGAAAGTCTGCGACAGCGCGTGACGACGCTCGTGCTGCTGAACCCGGTGCTGTCTGGCCCGGTCCAGCGCGAGTACGTGCTGCGCTGCATCAGCCCGCGTCCGTTTCTGAGAGAGCACTACTACACAGAGGAGGACTCAAATAACGACGACGGACTAAACAGTAGCACCGGTGACAGAGAGCTGGAGGAGAGTCCACTCGTGGTCAACCGCATGTACGCGGCGTTCAAGAAGAACACGGTGCGCTTCGCTCTCGTGCTCGCCGAATCGGAGTTTTGAGGCGCCGTTTGAGGGTATAGGATGTGGGTCAGAATGGGTACAATACATACGTAAATCTGATGGCTCCCATTGTCCATTGTCCTACCTTGAGCAACCATCACTCACATTTGCAAGTGGAGCTGACGTCAGAAGAAGCTCAAGAGGGCGAGAAACAAGATGCCATCTTTATCATCGTCTCACAAGCAGCTACAGGTATACTATTGCCCCCATTGGGATTCAACGAGTCAGATTTAGATCCGCTCGTAACCAGAGCATGGCGCGATTGCGCATTTCAACAAACTGACGGAGGTGGCTTGCAACCTTGATTGCTTGCTATGATTGGCCCGTTTGGTCTCCGATAGCTCCGCGTCCTTCCTTCTCGAAGAGCTGGAAAGCTGGATAAGCATCCACGCAGAAATGAGGAATCGAAACCCGTGCATCCATCTCAAGATCGTCTTTGTAGGAAGAAGGTGGAACAGGAAGAAACACGGAGCTTCGTTCAAGCTGGCAAGGTAGAATTCATTCTGATGGGATGTTGGCTAGAGCGTTTTCTAGCTTGCTTGTGCCGTTCGTTCGTTCTAAGTAAGCAACAACAACAACAACAACAGCAGCAGCCCGTTGCTGTTGCTGTTGTGTTGCCAAGGAAATCCTGTTTTGCCCTGAACCAATTCGTGGAGCGTGAAGCTTCAAATTCCTCTTTCAGTTTTGAGGAAGAGAAGCATTCAAAGGCTGACGCAACGTGTGTACGACGGCCAGGTGAGTCGAGTCGAGACAGTCCATCGGTTGGCGAGACAGACAAAAGCAGCCAGCTGCTTGAGCTCTTTGTCAGTTGACGCAACCATCCAGCCGACCTGCTCAATCCACCAAACCGCCTTCAGGTTGATCATCGCTTGAAACTGGACTGGCGATTGGATGCCAACTGCGCGATATATGAAGCATTTTGATGCTAAGGCTGTTGCAGCGAGCGCGTTCCAATGGGGGGAGACCACGGCAGCGAGCAAGAAGGAATAGCGAACGTGACCAGAAAAAATTCGCAGTCCAGGAGTGAATGAGCGCGTCCATCTCTCGGCTCTTTTCTGACGCACTGAGCGGCGGTACACTCATCTAACATTAGCTTTAGGGCTCCTGCACATGTTTACCTTGGCAGAGGACTGGAGGAAGCAGATGGCGAGCGAAGTGAAGCCACTGTAGGGATTTGCCAGGAAAGATTGAGCGCGGCCAGCCAGCAGCGCATCGGTCGGTTCGACCACAAAGACCAAATGGATAGCCACGCATTTTTGCATTTGCCATTGTGAAGCTTTTTCCATTGCCTCATGCGCGTGTAAAAACACAAGTGTGAAATCAGTGTGAGAAGACGAAGCAGTTTGCTTCTCGAGCGTTTTGGGATTGTCGTTGGTTGATGACCGGCCCACTGCTGAACACGCCAGATTTGCGGAGACCGTTCAAAAGTCTTCGAACGCCTCATAAAGGCTGTTGTTCGAAGCGAAATGGGTCCTGTAAATCAGCTCTCGCAGATTTGGGATGTTTGCACAGCAAAATCAACGACTGTACTGCTCATACGGCTGCATCAGCAGTACACTCTTGGGGACGACGGATTGCGAGCGATCTGTGGTTGGGGAAGCTGAAATATAGCGCGGAAACTACTGACGGTTGCAAATACACAGCAGCCTCGGATCTGTCTGGTAAATAATTTTGCGCCTGGTAGTACGCTAAGTTCCGTCGCTCATCTGGAAATGAAGTGTTGTACGTAATCAGTTGACTCTCAGAGTGATGGTCTTCGAATCAACGTGGGCAGACATTTGAAATTAATTAGAGATAGTGAAACCCATTTGCAAATGGAACCATGTTTGCTAACCAAGCAAATGCAAAACGAGATGCCTTGACTTCCATTGCGAGCCACAGCCCAAGACATTCTCTCACGCAAAATAAACCCGCTGAGCATTGTATGTAGTTAAATAGACTAACACTGGATCTTCTTGCTCTTGTGTCGAACGGATGAGCCGCTGTCTATTGATCGCCAAGATTGTAAACACATAAATATACAGAGTACCTATTTTTCTCCTTCTTCTATTTTTTGATCCGGTTTAGTTTAAAATAAAAGATGCTCGAATTCTAAATGTGACGAGACAGATTAACGTTTCCGCCTCAACCCGACGAAATTACCTTATAGAATTGATTACCCGCTCAAAACGATGGTGACCACTTTTCCTTTTCTTGTGTAATGTGGTCAGAATGCGGGAGTCTCGCTGGGTCAGTCACCCTGTGAAACGTAATTGAGCCACAGAAGTGTCGAAAGGCGAGCAAACGCAACCCTCTTCCCCTACCCTCACTTTATCATTCCACCATCTCATCACCACAATGGCCAGAAACAAGCCATCTGCGGGAGGACGAAGAAAGTAGAACAAAAGTCCAATTTCCAACCAACCAGTTGCTTTTTGTATGGAGCTTGCGCTGCTTGCTTTTGCGTTGCTTTTGCTTTGCTTGAGTTGCTTTTGTGGAGACCAACAAACACAACGTTCCCCTTTCCCTTTTCTTCTTTCTCGCGTCGACACACCAGCCAGGTGTGCGACAAAAGGAGCGCTTTCGCTCTCTCTCTCTTCTCTCCTTTGCTTTTGAGGCAAGGTCGCTCCTCATTCATAATGGAACCTGCGAGCGGCATCGGAAGCAGCAAGATGACGGCGTCTCTGTCCCCAGCCTCCTCGGTGGACGGCAAGAGCGGCGCCAAGCAGCTCAACTTCAGCATCCCGCTGCGCGCGATCAACGGCGCGCGACAGGCGGCGTCTTTGTCCTCCAGCGGCGGCAGCATCCGCGTCGGCAAGCGCATGGAGCGCGACGAGAACAGCAGCCCGCGCGGCAACTCTGCGGCGTCCGCGCTCCCTCCGTCGTCTTCATCGAGTGGGCTGAGCGACCTGGACCTGGCGATGATGTCGCCGCTCTGCCACCAGCTCCTGGAGACCAAGAAGCGTATGCTGAGCGCGCTCTCCTCGCCCGTCAGCAGTGCGGATGCCGCCGCAGACACCCACTCGGACGACGAGCTGCTGGACGCCGCGGCAAACAAGCCCCAGGGGTACAAGCAGAGCAAGCTCAAAACGTCCAGTGGTAGCGCGGGCGTGCTGCTTGGCAGTGATGTGCTCACCCCCGACGCGATCCTACAGCGCAAGGCGCAGCGCCGACGAGAACAAGTGCGCGCAGCGTCCCGCCGCTGCCGCGACCGCCAGCGCGTGAGTGATTTAATTTATACTTTGTTATTAGTGACTCTTGTGTGGTGTCGATGTGTGCTTGAGTGTTGTCGTTTATGTGCTGACGCTTTCTATGCGTGTGTGTTGCTGTCGTTTACAGAAAGAGACTGAGGAATTACGCAAGAAAGTGTTCCAGCTGGAAGAGTTCATTTCACACACGATCAAGTCGTACGAGTGGGAACTGCGGCAACAGCGGCAGCAGGTCGAGGCGCTCACGCGCGAGAACGAGCAGCTCTTACGACGGACTTCCCACAATAACAGCAGCAACAGCTCCACCAGTTCCGCGGTTATCACCGCGAGTCCAGGACACATCGACACGAATGGCCGCATCGCGGTGACATCCTCGTACAGCCCCGCGGCTGTGGAGCAGCCTGTGTTCGACATCAAATCGGAAGAGGTCGCGCCATTCAGCCGGACGCCACCCCTATCAAGCCGGACGCCTCCTGTATCAAGCAGCACAAACCATCAGTATCCGTCACCCAACACCATGATGCAGCAGTGGCGCGAGTACGACGACATCGACCACCTCCACCTGAAAATTGAAGAGACGAAGCGGATTCTGTCCAAGATCTTGGTGCCGCCCGAGCAACCCGACATCTCGCAGAGTGCGTTCGGCTGGAAAATCCAGTTCTGGTTTGAAGGCACGCGGTATTATGCCACGGGCAAAAAGTTCTTCCCGGGGGTGCGCGGCTTTGACGTCGCGCAGCGCATGCACCGCGTCGAGCCAGCAAAGTACATTGAGACTTTCCCCGAGGTGCACGCGAAGAAAGTGCTCAAGGTGTTTAACGAGCACTTGAAGGTCGTCGAGACGGTCAAGGCGCTCCCCGGGAAGCCGAACCTCGGGTCCGTGACCGTGCAGTTTGTCTCGCACGACGACAACTACCCTGGCAACCGGTGCTTCTTCGCGAACCGGTCGGTCGCATTACCCGAGTCGACGAGTTTCGGTTCCCACGACGAGTGCAATGGGTACGCGTTCGATGACATCACAAAGACGAACAGCGACGGCTCGGTCGTCGAGGGTTGTCTGGTGCAGGGCGTGGGCGGCTACGACAGCATGGGCAAGCGGCCGGAGCTGCTCATGGAGGAGCTCGCGAAGGCGTTCTCGTCGGTCGTGCTCCGCTGGGAGAGTCTCTTTGTGAACGACTACATCACGGAAGAAGACAGCAATCTGGCAGATATCGAGCTCGACTTTGAGTCGTAAACCCAGAGAGAGCAGAGAGCAGAGCTTCACGTGGCTGGCTTCCCATGCTTTCCACATTGAAGAGAGCAAACATTCACACAAAATCAGCCAACCGAAGCTGCTAACCAACCAACCAGTCTACCAACCAACCCCAGCAGCGTTGGCGATGAAAAAGCGAAGTTGGTATTTCGTGCGTACGATATCCACGAGTATGAGGAAAGGAACACCGTCAACCCAGAGACATCAGCGCGAAGAGAAGAGAGAGATCGCGGTGCGAGATCGCGGAGCCGTGTGCGCGAGCTCAATTATATCTACTCCTTCGTGAAGACTGAAGAGAAAGAAGGACCAGAAAAAGCTAGCCAGCAAGATGTACTGTACGGAACATGCAGTCGTGAGTGTTTAATAATCAACTGGAACAATCAACTGGAACAATCAACAATCAACTGTCAATCGTGGGTGTGGCAACCGACGGAGTCCCACTGAGACGCTGCTTTGAAGGTACGCGGGGCGACCCTCGCTTCGGATCGCGCTCGTCACCGCCTTCCAGATATTCAACGCAGCGTTCGTATCTCGGTTCCACAGCCTGGAACAAGTCGTATAGCTGACCAGCCCGTGGCGCAAGATGTTGCCGCTCCTGTATGGTCGAGGGTTCTCGCATTTTCGGAACGTCTCGCACTCGCTCTGTTCGCACGCGCTGCACCAACTGCTGCTACTGCAGAACTCATC
>JALBZD010000888.1:0-14246 GCA_038050675.1 Globisporangium cylindrosporum
TGGACGCTCTCGAGGGTCGACTCAGTGGTCTCTGCAAGCACGACGATGAGGTTCACCGAGCCCTGCTTGCGGAGAGCACGGTGCACGCCTGGGTGCACGCGGGGCAGAGCGGCAGTTGAGCCAGCAGCAATGGCAAGCGCGGCGAGGAAAGTGGCGAAACAGGCGTTCATCGTGGAAAGGAGGTTGATGGCGAAAGACGACTTGATGACCTAGTGGCAACTTAACTTATGTGAGAAGTCGAAGGCAAGAAGCTATCTGGTCTGCTGTACCTGGTGGTGTCCACAGGCTCAGGCAAACGCACAACTGGGTGTCGTATGTGTGTATATTTGTGGGTTAATCGCTTAATTCATAAAGTAGTGGAGCTGTTTCCTGCTGCGCACGGGTGTTGATTCGAAGACAGCACTACAGGTACTGTACCATGCAGAACCGCGCTGAACCTGATTACAGTGAGAAGGAGGTCGTGCGATTTTGAACAATTCTGCGGTTTCTGCATGGAACAGCACCTTGATCGCCGGAAACCTGCAGCTAGCATACGTAATAGAGCTTACTCGCCTCCTTGAATCAATATGACATTTTCGGATATCCTTATACGTTGTGTTTTGATCCGTTTGCTATGATGCGGGGCTCATTCTGAACTGCTCACTTTTTCACAAAGACTGACAATGAAGAACCACGCCAGTTTGCGTGAATACCCAAGCATTATCACTGACGGAAGTGAGCAACCTGGGGTCTGTCAGTTTGCTGCGTCGGGTTTCTTTTTATGAAGAGTAGAACCATCTGAGTTCTCAGACGAAGATACCCAGGCGAAGATGTTGATCATCGTCGATGCTGGCTAAAGAAAAAGTGAGCTGGTTCTGCAACTTCCCCGTTGCTCTGAAGCTCCGCAGTAACCCTGAGGATAAAGGCAGTACAATATGGAGAGCAAGTGTCGTTCTCGCGCGGCCACACGTTCGAGTAAGTATTTTGAAGATCCACGAGAGGGAGTTTTAGTTGAAACGGAATTCAAATATCATCTACTCATGTGACTCGCTTTTCACGCTGAGATGCATTGACGGTATTCATCTGACAACTCCACACGCGTCCATTCTTTTTCGAAAGACGGATTCGAATTGACGCACGCATGACATGCAAGATTGATTGATGTGTGACGAACATATCTTTTCGGTCAAAGCGAGCCTTCGATATCGGAGAAGGCGACAGCTCGGATGCTGCGTCGGATAATCATACCTGACTGCTGAAGATATTTTATGTCGTGGTGGGTCGACACCTGATTGTGATGAACAAACTTTCAATTGCAAGCACCATGGAAAAACTGTTCTCGTCGATGTTTGCTTGCTCCGAGTGATACGAGTTTAGTTGGAGAGGTGATAGGAGCGAGCGACATAGGCTCGCTCTTGCAACCGCGAGAAAGTTCTGTACCGGTTGATAGACAGGTCCACAAAGACATTTTCGATCAAGCCGCCAGCTCTTATAGCGCGTTCGCTGTCAGACTTTGGACTCCCTCGATGCTTATATAGCCGCATTAATTTCTGTGCAATTGCACATGTTCGAAACAACATGTACAGTGGAATCGCATTCTCTTGGCACCCGGAACCTGGCTGGTCCGAGTTCCACGCCCTGGATCGAGCTCATCGTGTCTTCCTGACAAGCGCACGAAGCAAAACCGTGTCGATCCAACAATCTGCTGGAAGTGTTGCAAGAAGGAAGGCGTCGCTGCTCTCTCTAAACAGCATCTGCGATGCAAGTTAGGATTTGTGGGTGATGAGAAAATAAAGCAGGAGGGTCGTCTGTGGTGGTGGTGTGGGGGGGGAGCTGGACTGGGAGATGCACAACGCGCAGTGTACTCATGTGTACTGATTCTGGGCCTTCGAAGGCCCAGCCGTGTCTGTGTTGGAGACAACCAAGAGCGCGCAAGGCGAGGGGACTGAGGCTCTCCGCCCCAAGTTCCGGGATAAGGAACGAACTAATATGACATCGTCCTTTACCGAGATCAGATCTTCCCAGCATGTCGTGTAGCCGTTCATTCTACCCGGTCGGGAGCTGCTCCAGAGAATCAACACACTGCGATGAACTATCGAGCAGTAGGATTCAGACGCCGCCGCAAGTTAGAGCTCTTACCCTCTGATACCTAGAAGGGCATGGCGCTAACTGGGTGCATTTCAGCAGTACAGACAGGACGAACTGCTTCTGTTTGTTAGCCTAGCAAGCCTGGGTCTTTGGAGTGTGAGGTGAGGTGAGGCGTGTGTGTGTATCAAACCTCAAAAGAAGCTCAGTGACAGTCTTTCTCTTGCACGCTCCATATGGCGAGCATAAACAAGACCATCTCTGGATATTGTTGACCCGCTCTGCGTAGAGAAAGAGCATGCGTTGCAAACGAAAAACCGATCTTTTCGAGTATAAGAGCAGACGGCCCTGCTCCAGCAAGTAGCCAACGAACGGGCTTTGCGTGTTTCTTCGTGTCAGTCAGTCTCTGCGCACAAAGAACTTCCGATGATATACTACGCCTTGCCCATACGCCCCCCTGGTCGCTTGGCAAGAACAAGCCGCTGCCATAGCTACAGTACTCCATGAAGCCAGCGAATGAGTCCTCGATCCTCTCGCTCGGACTTGACACCCCAAACTGGGTTCCATGCGCAAAATTGAAGCTGCGCAGAGCAACCAAACACCTTCAATCAACACACTTGAGCTGTCGAAACCACTTGCTTCCTCTATGGACGACGAGAAAAACGGAACCAACCCTATCCAACCCGCTGGGTTCTCTTGACACCTTGTGGCAGCTGTTCACAGACATCAAGTGACAGAACCTGCCACCCAACCCGTCTGTCCATGTTGGAGACGAAAATCACACACGAGTGTCGCTCTTCGATAATTCTCTGATCCGCCGAACGAAACACGCTCGAGACACAGTAATCAAGTATCCACAAGCGACAGCCTTTGAGCTCAGACGCCAGGGCTAGGAGCAAAGCTATTCCTCCTCCCCCTCTTCATTCGTCGACAGGACCTCTCTCTCCTCTTTCCTCCTCCGCTCTCAAGATCCATCAAACGAGCAAACCTGCCAATGGCTTGCCCTCTCACTCACAATTCAATTTGCCGTCTCCAACACACAAGTGTCCTCCAGCCTCCCAACCGCCCACGATGAACGTCCGCTTCGCTGCTTTCCTCGCCGCCCTCGCTGTCGCCGCTGGTGTGACTGACGCCCTCCCTCGCGTGCACCCAGGCGTGCACCGTGCTCTCCGCAAGCAGGGCTCGGTGAACCTCATCGTCGTGCTTGCAGAGACCACTGAGTCGACCCTCGAGAGCGTCCAGGAATCCGCGTACGCCTCCCGCACCGACCGCATCAGCGCACTCAAGAACAAGCTCGAGACCGCTAACAAGAAGGCGTCGCAAGAGATCGAGTCGGTCCTGACCAAGGAAGCCGCCGGCACGCACACCGGCTACAAGAACTTCTGGATCTCCAACCAGCTCTACATCAGCGGCGCCTCGTTCGACTTGGTCGAGAAACTCGCGGGTCTCTCCTCGGTCGCGGACATCCGCGAAGAGCGCTCGTTCCCAGTGTTCAAGCCTGTCGTGGACGCTGACGACAGCAAGGAGCTCGTGGGTCAGGAGTGGGGCGTGCAGAAGATCGGCGCCAATAAGGTTTGGGCGGACGGCAACATCGGTCAGGGTGTGCTCGTCGGCAGCATCGACACCGGCGTCCTCGGCACCCACGAGGCTCTCAAGCGCAACTTTGCCGGCAAGTACGGCTGGTTCGACCCTGAGGCCAACAAGGCTGACCCATACGATGGCAATGGGCATGGTACCCATACGATGGGCACGATCGCCGGCGCCAAGGGTGTCGGTGTCGCTCCAGGCGCAACGTGGATGGCGTGCAAGGGCTGCCGCACAGAAGACTGCCCCGAATCCGACCTCTTGGCGTGCGCGCAGTTCATCCTCTGCCCAACGCTGACCGACGGCACGAACGCCGACTGCAGCAAGGCGCCACGCGTGGTGAGCAACAGCTGGGGCGGTGGTCAGGGCGACCTCTGGTACAAGCCCGCTGTGGACGCCTGGATCAAGGCGGGCATCGTGCCAGTATTTGCCCAGGGCAACGAAGGCCCAGCGTGCGTGACCGCCAGCTCTCCAGGCGACTACCCGAACGTCATCGGCGTTGGCGCCACCACCTCTGTGGACAAGCTCGCTACTTTCAGCAGCAAGGGACCGACTGTGAACGGGCGCCGCAAGCCAGACATCTCGGCGCCAGGCCAGCGTGTGCGCTCGGCCTGGAACGGAGCCGACAACGACTACCTCGCCATCTCGGGCACCAGTATGGCCACTCCGCATGTGTCTGGCGCGGTTGCGTTGCTGCTGAGCGCGCAACCAGACTTCTCGATCGACGAGGTCAAGGTTGCACTGTACACCACGACGGATCAGGTGGGTCTGGGTGCCTCCAACTACACATGCGGCGGCACGTCGGACAAGAACTGGCCGAACAACCAGTACGGCCACGGCCGTTTGAACATCCTCAATGCCTACGAAGGCTTCCGCCCAGCGCCTTAAGGTGGAGTAGGTTGTTGCAGGAAGTAAGCAACCGCACCTCACAATCGACCAACAGTATTCGACTACGGGAAGTAGTCTGTTAGTATCCCTTGCAGCTTTTTGATGCGTTTACATTCGATATGTGTCTAAGAACCTTGTAATGGTCAAATATAACCAGCCAGCACAACGTCATTCCTAATCCTTTGAAGGGTGGTTGACCTTCACACACGATCAGGTTGAAGTGCTCTTACATCTGACAAAGACAAACATGACCTCAGCTTGCGTGTTTACCTGCGAAGATGTGCGCATCGCGCGCAACTTTCCTCCCGACTACCTCACCCGAAGCCGTTGCTGGACAATGGTGATGGATGGCACCAGTCTCTTAACCGATTCAAAGTGGAGAGCTCACGTACGATTTTGCTAGGTGTGCAAAGTGAGCAAACATTTGTGGGGTGGGCTGCGTGCAAGTAATCACATGATAGCTATTGAGTAGAGCACTCCTTCCATGCAGACTGAACTAAACTCCAACCCGGAGCTGTCTCATCCCGTGCTCTTCAAAACGATGCAGCTCAAAGTATGTGAACGCCTTGGCCTACTGCAGCATTCAGCTTGACCTGTGGGCTGACAGACTCGCTCGATGGGACACCAAGGGCCTCGCAAGCCGGGCCTTGAGCGTTCGCTTCTTCCTTTGGTGCTTGTGAGCGAGTTTCAGTGTAATCTCCTCCGCGCGTGGGCCTATCCGTCCGTCTGGCAGTCAAAGGAAACAAACAGCTGGGAAGTCATTTGGTATCTCTGTTATCAGAAATCCGCAGCATGAACCAACAACGACAGTGAACAAAGACAAGACAGTCTAAGCATCTGGCTTTGGTCGCACTGAGGGCTTCTTCGAGGGGTTTTCTGCCAAGAGCTACAGTACGAAGAGCTCCAACTCGAATGGAACTCCGTAGTTTGCATCCACACACAGCACCAAAGAGCTATCAGGAGCTGCGCTTGTTTGCTATCGATTGCTCTACAACTGGACTGGCCACCAATCACCCTCAACGTGTACACTTCGAAGGTGGGCTCGGCGCTTTGTTCGAAGATGCTCCTTGGCTGTAGACGTTGATCGAGTGATGTCCAGTCCCCTTTTCTGCACAGAACAGTATTGCTGGGCAGATCCCTCTTTGGTCCTTCGAAGCTTCTCTCGTTGCCTCATTCCGAGCACATCGGCCCGCTGACTCTGGTCGCTCTCGTTCTCTCGCCTGGTTCCTTTTTTCGTTTGCAACGCGCGCGGTTCCTCTCCTCCCCCGGCTCATCCCTCAGTCATCCCCGCCTAATATAGCTTGTGCCCCTCGGTCTCTTGCAAACGAAGGGATCTAGTCAGCCCACATCAGCTGGTCTGTCAGTCTGTCAGTCTGCCTGCCCGCCTCTCTATTCTGTCTTCTTGGTCCCCAAGATTTGGACCTCACCGCCGCCGCTCTCAACAACTATCTCACAATCCGTTTTGCCAGCTACGACCCAAGTCCTCTTCACTCCGCTCCGGATCAAGATGAACGCCCGCTTCGCTGCTTTCCTCGCCACCATGGCCGTCGTCGCTGCCACATCCTCTGTCGGCGCGCTCCCACGCGTGCACCCGGGCGTACACCGCGCTCTCCGTCGCGATGGCGCAGTCAATCTGATCGTCGAGCTCGCAGAGACTACCGAGTCGACCCTCGAGAGCATCCAGGAATCAGCGTACAAGAGTCGCACGGACCGCATCAACGCACTCAAGACCAAGCTCGAGATTGCCAACTCGAAGGCGTCGGCTGAAGTGCAGAACTTGCTCTCGCAAGAAGCCGCGGGTGGCCACGACGGCTACAAGAACTTTTGGATCTCCAATCAGCTCTTCATCGACTCGGCGTCCTTCGATCTTGTTGAGAGGCTCGCCGGTCTCAGCTCGGTCGCGGACATCCGCGAAGAGCGCTCGTTCGACGTGGCGAAGCCTCAGCCTGACGACCAAGTCAAGGAGTTGGTCGGCCAGGAGACGAGCATCATCAAGATCGGCGCGCCGAAGGTCTGGGCGGACGGCAACATCGGCCAGGGCGTCATTGTCGCGAACATCGACACGGGCGTGCGCGGCTCCCACGAAGCGCTCAAGCGTAACTTCCGCGGTGAGTACGGCTGGTTCGACCCCGAGTTGAAGCGACCGGAGCCATTCGACGGCAACGGACATGGCTCCCACACCATGGGCACGATCGCCGGCGCCAAGGGTGTCGGTGTCGCCCCCGGTGCTACCTGGATGGCATGCCGAGGCTGCCGCACGAGCTCGTGCCCGGAGTCCGACTTGTTGGACTGCGCGCAATGGATCTTGTGCCCAACGCTGACCGACGGAAGCAAGCCTGACTGCAGCAAGGCACCTCACGTTGTGAGCAACAGCTGGGGCGGTGGACAGGGTGACTTCTGGTATAAGCCTGCGGTGGACGCTTGGATCAAGGCAGGCATCGTGCCAGTGTTCTCGGCCGGTAACAGCGGTCCAAACTGCACGACCGCGAACTCCCCCGGCGACTACCCGAACGTCATCACTGTGGGCTCGGTGACCACTTACGACCGCATCAACAGCTGGAGCTCGCGCGGACCTACCGTGAACGGCCGCCGCAAGCCGGACATCACGGCCCCAGGCTACATGATCCGCTCGGCGTGGAACGAGACCGACACCGGCTACAATACCATCTCGGGTACCAGTATGGCATGCCCTCACGTCACGGGCTCGGTCGCGCTGCTGCTGTCGGCCAATCCGGATTACACGCTCGACGAGATCAAAGTCGCGCTCTACACCACCACGGTGCAGACCGGTTTGGAGGCGTCCAACTACACGTGCGGCGGTACTTCCGACAAGGTCTTCCCAAACAACCAGTACGGGCACGGCCGCCTCAACATCTTTGACGCCTACGAGGGCTTCCGTCCAGCGCCATAAGTCCGCTGGGTAGTCTCTCTAGCGGATAGGTTGCTATCGCTTTGTAGCTTACCTCGACAGATTTTGATTGGGAATCTGAACCAGCTTCTCCTCTTAGTCGAGCTCATTACACACTGTGTGTACGATTTACCGTAAGCACTCTTCAGGTCTCGCACGTCAACGCAAATCTATTTCAAACTAAACTGCAGCGTCCGCTCGTGTAATGTATGCAAACTCCATTGACAGTGCACTCGCCACTCTTTGCACGACGAGGGCCTTTGACAGGGTGGAGGGCTTTCTAGAACTCGGAGCACTCAGTGAGGTACTCATTTGTTTGGCAAACTCCGAACAGTCGACACAGGAGTTACTGCTTTCGATGGAGAGTGATCCGGTGATATAGGCGTCGATAAACTTGCACCCCGCAAGCTTCGCCTGTCGCCAGTCTCGCTCAACGAGAGGGGACAGTGGTGAAGGCGGATTGGGCTACTGGAGCGAGCACTGACGCTGTATGTAGATGCGTGGCGTGGCACGTGGTCTAAGCGCCGAGTGTCAAAGGGCCGAGAGCTGTGAACCATGAGTCACTTCGGATAAACTGGAGGTAGTCGGGTCGAAATCGAAAGCTCGGTGGCGGGCGTTGGGGAATGGTTTTCGCGTGGGACCTTCGAGGCTCGCAGGCTTCTTCTCAAGTGACTTTGCGATGAGACCGAGGGTAGAAGAAATGAGAAGCAGCGGAGCTCCACGGCGCACTTTCTTTACCCGCTGGTATCTGTCAACGTGGCTTTCATTTGCTATCCCCAATTTGAGATTATCAGATTCTGCTGCCGAGTCAACGCGGGCAACATATCCGTACGGTAACGTCTCCGTGGAGGTTGGGAGCATGCGAGTCGCGGTGCTCCTTTCTCCAATATGCGTGGCAGCGGTTGCAACTGAGATCGCGCTGGGTAATGCGTATGCAATGACAAGCCGCTTTCATATGGTGCACTATACCAGCGCGTGCATTGGGTGGAGTCTTCGGAGTTCTAGGACTGCTACGATTGGAAAGTGAAGCCATCTTGTCCAGAAAATCAGCTCGACCATGCTTGGTTTTCCAGTCGCAGTTTGCTTGCGTCCCTGTCTTATCCGATATGCGTGTATTATAATATTTGTATTCCGATCACATTCACAGAGCTATTGATGAAAATGTCACTGTATAATCCGATACTTTTCTAACACGATACAATGACGTCTTGTCTGCTTGCCACCTTCTCGATGATAGCGAGTGAGGCAGGCGGAGGCCATCCATCATGCTGCTCTCGTCTACTGTCTCCTGCCGAACCCCTTTCCTCAGCTCCTCCTTGTACAGAGCACCAACAGTCGATCATTTTGGCTCTTTTGAGTTCCTAGTCCTAGTCAACACATCTGCCTGCAGGTTGTCCCTCTCGGCGCGGCGCATCTACTTCCGTACTCGGATCGGCTCATTTTGATCTGCGGTCCCAGAAAAAACCTCGAAGCGCCTTCGTCTTCTCCTAGGCTCCTTCGAACTACAGGTCTCCGCCATCCTCTCAGAGACGCTCACAGTCGGATTTGCCAGCCAGGACTCGAGTCACCATCGCCCTCTTCCTCTTCCTCATCCAAACATCAGCAAGCCTCAAGTCTCCGGCATGAACGTCCGCTTCGCTGCTTTCCTCACCACAGTCGCTGTTGTCGTCGGCTCGATTGCCGCGCTCCCACGCGTGCACTTGGGTGTTCACCGCGCGCTTCACAAGGACGGCACGGTGAACCTGATCGTTGTGCTCGCGGAGACCACCGAGTCGATCCTCGAGAGCGTCAAGGAGTCCGAGTACGCGACGCGCACGGACCGCATCAACGCGCTCAAGAACAAACTCCAGGCTGCGAACAAGCAGGCGTCTTCGGAAATTGAATCCATCCTCTTGCAAGAGGCTGCAGGCTCCCACGATGGCTACAAGAACTTTTGGATCTCGAACCAGGTGTTTGTGGACTCGGCGTCGTTTGAGCTCGTCGAGAAGCTCTCGGGACTGTCGTCGGTCACTGAGATCCGTGAGGAGAACCGGTACCCGGTGCTCACACCACAGGCTGACGACTCGACCAAGGAGCTCGTCGGCCAGGAAACGAGCATTATCAAGATCGGTGCGCCGAAGGTCTGGGGCGACGGCAACATCGGCCAGGGCGTGGTCGTCTCCAGCATCGACACGGGCGTGCGCGGCTCCCACGAAGCGCTCAAGCGCAACTTCCGCGGTGAGTACGGCTGGTTCGACCCCGAGTCCAAGTTGCCGGACCCATACGATCTCAACGGTCATGGCACTCACACCATGGGCACGATCGCTGGTGCCAAGGGTGTCGGCGTTGCTCCGGGGGCTACTTGGATCTCCTGCCGAGGCTGCCGTACGGACGACTGCCCCGAGTCCGACTTGTTGGACTGCGCGCAGTGGATCTTGTGCCCAACGCTGACGGACGGCACGAACCCGGACTGCAGCAAGGCGCCTCAGGTTGTGAGCAACAGCTGGGCGGGCGGCCAGGGTGATCTCTGGTACAAGCCCGCGGTAGACGCCTGGGTCAAGGCGGGTATTGTGCCAGTGTTTGCCGCTGGCAACGACGGTCCGGACTGCTCAACCGTGCTATCTCCAGGAGACTACCCGAACGTCATCACCGTGGGTTCAGTCACGACCTGGGACCTCCTTGACAGCTGGAGCTCACGCGGACCTACCGTGAACGGCCGCCGCAAGCCGGACATCACGGCTCCAGGCTACATGATCCGCTCGACGTGGAACGAGAGTGACGCCAGCTACAACACCATCTCAGGGACGAGCATGGCCACGCCGCACGTCACGGGCTCGGTCGCGCTGCTGCTGTCGGCCAATCCCGACTACTCCATAGATGACGTCAAGGTCACGCTCTACACCACCACGGTGCAGACCGGTTTGGAGGCGTCCAACTACACGTGCGGCGGCACCTCGGACTTGGACTTCCCAAACAACCAGTACGGGCACGGCCGCCTCAACATCTTTGACGCGTACCAGGGCTTCCGTCCAGCGCCTTGAGCTTGAGCAAGTGCACCTTTGAGCAGTTTGTCTGGAGCTATGGCAGTCAACAAACAAAGCAGAAGCATGACTTTCTTGAAAGCGTGTCTGAGTGTGTGAATAATAAATAATAAATAAGTACAGAGGAAGAACTGGTTTAGGCTACGATAACAGCAGTGAGGACTCCGTTTTGAATGTCAAACTTCGTGATAATTCTCCTCTGATGCCTTCGAATCCTGGAAATGGTAGTCTGTATTTGACTTACTGGACTTGCAGAGTATTCGAAGACCTCCGTCCACTGGAAAGCTCAAATTTGTGACTCCCAACGCAGCTCAACTGGCGCATCTGCATCCAGGTAGGCCAGTCAAAAACTTCCAGAGCGCACAGTCCTGTCACTCGGCGTTGGAAAAGCTCTATTTACATCGTATCGATGAAGTGGTGTCCACACTAATGTGTGCTCCTGCCTCCTGCGCAGCAGAATCCCCGAGCTTGTGTGTCAACCTCTGGGCAACACCAATCTCTAGCAAGAAAGACAGAAGTCGAATTGCTCAGTTGGATTTATATTAGAAAACGAGACAAAAGAGTCAGTCAGTTGACTGCTGGTGGTGGTAGACAGAGGCACAAGACTGGGAGTAGTTTTAGTAGTAGCTCCTGGCGCAACCTGAGATTCATGGTTGGAGCTTTGAGCTTCAAACCTGGGGGGGGGGGGTGAATACTTAAGGCGATTGACGGAAGCCCTCGTAAAGGTTGAGCGCGTTCACGAGGCCGTGGCCAAACTGGTTGTTGGGCCAAACCTTGTCAGACGTGGCGCCACACGTGAGGTTGGACGCCGCGGTCTGCGAGAGCCCCGTTTGGTCCGTCGTGGTGTAGAGCGCCACCTTGACCTCGGACACGAGGAAGTCCGGCTGTGCGCTCAGCAGCAGTGCCACCGTGCCGGCGATGTGCGCAGCCGCGATGCTCGTGCTCGACTTGGTCATGTAGTCCGTGTCGCTGGCGCCGGCGGCGGAGCGGATGCGCGAGCCCGGCGCCACGATGTCCGGCTTCACGCGCTTGTTGAGTGCCGGACCCTTGCCGCCGAACGCCGAGAGCGCGTTTGAGGCCGACACCGAGCCGACGCTGATCACGTTCGGGTAGTCGCCCGGGGACGACACGGTCGAGCACGCCGGACCCGAGTCACCCGCCTGGAAGATTGACACGATGTCGGCCTTCTCCCACGCGTCCACGGACGCCTTGAACCAGTTGTCGTTCTGCAGACTGTACCACGAGTTGTGCACGATGCGCGGCGCGGTGCCGCACGCCGGGGCCGTGCCGTTCGTAGAGGTCGTGGTGTTCACGGACACGGCGCTTGGGGGACACAGGATCCACTGCGCGCACGCGATGAGGTCGGACTCGGGGCAGTTATCCGTACGGCAGCCCTTGCAGGTCATCCAGGACGCGCCCGGCGCCACACCTACGCCTTTGGAACCGGCGATGATGGCCATGGCATGCGTGCCGAGGCCGTCGCCCACGTCCTTGGGAGTCGTGCTGCCCTTGGGGTCTTCGGCGTCGTACCAGCCGAGTTTCTCACCGATGAAGTTGCGCGCAAGCGCCTCGTGCGTGTGGCGAACACCGGAGCCAATGCTGGCGACCAGCACGCCCTGGCCGATGTTGCCGTCCGCCCAGACCTTCGGCGCGCCGATCTTGGCCACATTCCACTCGTAGCCCACGAGCTCCTTAGCGGCCTGGTCGGCGTCGAGCGCCGCCTTGCCAGAAACCGCGACAACTTCCTCACGAACGTCAGCGACCGACGGGAGCTCCACGAGCTTCTCCACGAGCTCAAAAGTGGCGGCCTCGATGTACACCTGGTTGGAGATCCAGAATGTCTTGAACTTGGAGAAGAGCGGCTCGGCGGTGGCGGCCTCCCGGCTCAGCAGCTTGCTCACGGGCCCCACAAGCGACTGGTGCGCGCTCTCGAGCTTGTCCTTGAGCGCCGCGATCTTGATGTCGCGCGACACGTACGCCGCCTCCTGGAAGCTCTCGATCACCTTCTCGTTGCCATCGCCCAGCGTCACGATGAGGTTCACCGTGCCGGCCGTCTGCAGCGTGCGGTGCACCGATGAGTGCACCTTGTACGACGACGGGTAGGCCGTGGTGGTGGACACCGAGCCGGCGACTGCGGCGACGGCGGCCAGGAACGTGGCGAAGCGGATGTTCATGGTAGGTCACGGGTGGTCGATAGAAGAGATAAAGAGCTGTTGAGGCTGCTGGAGTGCGTCGCCGACGGCAAAAGCTGCAATGAGAGAGAGAGAGAAGGGGTCTGAGACTTTCGAAAGCGCCTTTGGAAGGTGAGTGAGTGAGTGAGTGAGTGAGTAAGTGAACAGGAAGGAAGGGAAGGCGGCGGCGGTGATGAGGTGAGAGGGCCAGTGGGATTTGGCGTGGAGCACGGGGATGACAGAAACTGGGCAGGTATGGACGACCATAGTGAGCACGAGTCAAAGTGGTGGAATGTGTACCCGCGTGTCGTTGAGGCTGCGTGAGTCAATCAAAAGCGTGAAGACGAGGCACGGGAAGAGCGCGAAAGTCTCGCCTCGCAGTTAAGCCAGTCAGTCAGTCAATCGTGACCAAGTGGGTTGACTTTGTGTGGCAACTGGGTGGGAAGCCTTCGTCAAATCATCACCCACATCTGGCGCTGTGTCTGTCTCTGACTTGCAAACCTGATTGGGAAAAACGACTCGGCGCGCGCATGTGTGGCTGAGAGCGAGCTCGTTCATTGTCCATTGCGTTTGAATCTGGCTCGCGGGTGTCTGCTGATAATCAGCTCAAGCGGCAAAATGGTGCAGCAGCATGCAAAAGTATATCACAGGAAAACTGATTTAAATGAGTGATTTGGCTGGTGTGTGGAGCTCTCGAAGTGAATCTGAATGAAGGATGCAACTTGCACCGTGGATGCTCTTCAATGGTAGACTCCAGATCTTGACGTGAAGTGCGATAGCGAACGTATGGTTCGGTCGGAGGTGTTGTAATGGATGCAGCCACAGGTCATCGATGAATATGCATAGGCATTCAGAGGTTTATTCGCGCGCCTTCAGAGCATTCACTAGCTCGATAGCCAAGTACCAGCACCTGTGTGAGGTTGTATTGCACGTCGGAGAGCTCTCTGCACAGTATAGTACTCGTTGAGGCCAAGGCCGATAAGAGCTTGTGGCTGGTTGCTTTAAGCCGCGAAGGCAAATGAGTTGGTTTTGTGTGATCGTTATTGGGGAATTGTGCATCGGTTCAAATCACTTCCCCAAAAAGGGTGTGGATTGATTGGATGGCTCCCGCTCTCGCCTAGCCATTCCGTTTGTTGAGACAAAAGAGGGTTCCCAGACTCCTGTCCTCTTGAGCAAGTGAAGATAGCGTTGCGGTGGGATTGATCTCCGACATGAAAGCTTTGCTGGTGCATGCTGAAAAGCACCAGGAGGACACTGCGATTGACATGTAAGCGAGGCTGTGAATTAACAAGCAGTCTCTGAGTCAACCAGACCAAAAACAGCCATTTCATGGGGGTCTTAAAAAAAATCCGGACTTGTTTGTGTGAGTACAACGGCACCTCCATCGCACACATATAAGCAAGACATACACATGCACATGTTGATTGTATTCATACTAGCAGTATTCGCTGAGATACACGCGCACAAACATGACATTCAGGGCACATTTTGAGATCATGGTCATGCCTTTGCGTCACAAGATTTTCTCACTAACATGATACTGTTCTTTTCTTGCAAATAGTGGAACGCATCTCTTTATATTCGTACGTAATCGAGTGTATGCTGTGCTTC
>JALBZD010000889.1:0-14246 GCA_038050675.1 Globisporangium cylindrosporum
TCTTCCGCACCGGGTACCGCGACTGGGAGCCAGAGGAGGACGCGTTTCTCGCTGCGACGATCGACAAGGACATTTCAATTGCGTCGGGTGTTCGAGGCGCTGACGCATTCTTTGAGCAGTGGCGCCGGTACACGAAGCTGCTGCAGGTGCGCTTTGAAGATACGCCGTCGATTCGCATTCTCGTGAGTGACTCCGAGGTGTGCGTAGTCGAGTGCATGGGCGAGCTCAATTGCAAACTCGCACTCCCAGCGATCAAGGCGATGTTCCCGCATGTTCTGCAAGGCCCAGAGTTGCTGAGGAAGGTAGTCGACTGTCGTCTGATCTGTCCTACGCGCACACTGCTCTACTTTGACGCAAGCGGTCACGTTGTGCAATACGACGCGAGCGTTGACTTCTACGCAGGTTGGAACCAATTGCTACCTGCAAATCCAATGGACGTGGTCACGCTCATGTCGAATGGCCGCATCAGTCTCGAAGGCAGCACGGTGATACCAGACCTGAACGAGGAACACGTGACGAAAATCATTAACGACGATCTAATGGAATGGGAAGCTGGAACAAAGGAGAGTGAGTTGGCTCTTCCGTCTCCCCTCGACTCCACAACAACCAGTCTGTTTACTTCTGTAACGTCGTCCAGTAGTAGCTGCTCGTCACACAGCTCAATGGGTCAATGGGGTACATTCTTTCGTGAGAAGTGATACAACCACATGGTTTCGTGCATGGTGTTGATGATAGCAGATTGCCGCGATGGAACCGGCGCTGCTTTCTTCCCGCGATTGAGCCACAGGGCAAAATAAATGTGTCGTGTGTGTCTGTAGATATGCGTGCGCTAAAGAGTCAATGGGTCGTCATACTTGAATAGACATTGCAGCCAGCAAGCGATCTCTGGGGCAAAATGAACAGCGACGATGGGTGACGAAATGCTTTACTGTAATTCAGAGAGATGTAAAAACTATTTTTGCCTCAAGACACTAACTGACTTATCCACAACCGTCCACCAATTGGAACGGCATGAGGAACTGTTGTAAAGCTCACTCAACAGCGACAGTGCTGCCGTTTGAACTACAGCAACGTGCTCGCGCCGCAATCGGCCAGCCTATTATACTTCTTCCACGTGCGATTGGTATAGCGCGTTCGTCACTGGGCACCCCCACCCTAAATTCAGGCCTCGAATTCAGGCGAAATGTCATGTAGACAAGCCCGATGGATCTTTTTCATGCTGAGTGGTAGTGGCGCGTCACTGCTGTGGATCACTCTTCATTTCGCACACTCCCTTCCAAGAATTGACCTTATGGACCAGCCAACAATCAGCCAACGAGCATCAGCGATAACTGCAAATGTGTCATCACCTCGATGTGGTGGAAATGGGGAAATTGGATAGGTGATTGAAGGATGAATAGCTTAATCGCCGATTAGAAGTACTTGGGGGAGGTGTGGAAAGATTTTTATTGTACCCCAATCTTGGCTACAAAAATCTTACTGTACCCAAGTCTAGGCACACACCGAGACTGGGCTGGGTCCGAAATGACGAACAGCCATGTGAAAGACAGGAGTCACATGCGGACGCGTGCAACTTCAAGCAAGTTTGTATGGCTCACTTGACCAACACATATGACTATTCACATACTGTATCATCGTGGTTGTGTGGTAGCGTCAAGAGACACCCGGGACGTTCGTTCCCTGCCGACGTATCCATACAGATGACACTGAGTCGGCCTCTGGTCCTTTGAAGGCATGTGGGGTGACCCTTCCTCGAGGCTCGTCTTCACGCAGTGGCAGATCGGGTCAGGTGGCTCCTTCATGATCCCCGAGCGCGTTCGCATGAGTTGCAAACCCTAGACGGGTGTGCCGATGCGAGCAAATATAGAGCTGAATATGTATTGGGAGGAAGCGAGCGGAGATCGATGGCCAACAACTACTGCCCCAGTTCTCGTCAACCGCAAGCCCATGCCACATTTTCTGCAAAAGAGATGGTGCAAGGAGACAGTGACCCTCCATCGCTCATTGTTAAAAGAAATGAATGATGAGATTGCAGTGGTGGTCTGTTCTCACACAAGCAGTAGACTAGCACATGATTTTGTCAACAAGAAGAACTGTGCGAGAAACAGGCGCCATTCGTCGGCCTGACTCGTTGGCGTGTTCGTGTCGTCGATGCCGGTGTATTCAGTCTCATTTAAACCCTCAATGATCTGTTTAGATCATATTTATGTAAGAGTTTCTCAGTTTTATATTTGGTGTTCCGAAGCACCGTGAAAACAGTGGCAATCCACTCTCGGTCTTGCCTCAATTTGGTCCAATATAGTTATGTGGGTGCAATATGCACATAGATTACCACCGACCTTCTTGCATTCTGCGTGTCGTGGGAGCGAGCGAGTCTCAGATCCGCATGTACTACCCAAACGAACGCGCTGGCAGCCTAGGATTCAGTTTGTCAGAGGAGCAGGGATCACATGAACACTTGCAGCTAGAGCACAAGAGTGTTCAAGCGATAGGCGCACTTGTAGACCGGCAAAGCTTTCAATATGGGTAGCTGGATGGTGCGCTTCCATGAAGACGTTGATCTACCACCAGTTTGTACATTCGAATCGACTATTTCGTAGGAGTGCACCGCGTTTCTCGTGCAGAATCCCAAAGACATCCTCACGAAAATATACGGAATGCATGCACGAGCGCAGAAACCAATTTGATCCCGGACGCGGACGACGAGGCCAGAGAGGGGTTGCTCGGTGGTGGCGAGCTCGAAGACTCCTGCAGTGATATATATGAATAAGGTGTAGCGCCTACATGTCCAGTTAACTCTGCTGCAACTCGGACGCTCGTTTTTACTTCGCCATCAAGTACACAGTAGCATATCGTCTCGAGACTCGGTGCTGCGTATAGTCTCACTGCTGCATGTCGTGCACCTTCCTTCTGGGAACTCGCTGAGATACTAGGTTTCGAGTGTGTGAGCACACAGCACATCATCGATTATCTACTACATCTTTAGTATTCTCGCTCTCTCTAGTACTGCCAATCGGAATCTCGAGTGCTCTTTTGATTTTGTGATCACCCCACTTCATTGAATAGCGTTTGAAATTTATACAGTCGATACTGTAGCACCTTGGTGCACGACTGGATGCATCCACATCCGCAAAATAGCCATGTATTTCAACTTCGACCTGTATTCTCCTTCGTCCATCTCGTTCAGTTTCACTCCTGGCGTTCCGATTCATACCGACACTTATCGGCTTCGGCTACCTCTCCAGCTGCCTCACAGACACTCCACTACAACCCAACAATATCCCATAACTTGCAACTAGAGTAATAAAGAGAGGATATTCCGCGAATCTACCTCTGATTTTTCGATCGAACTAGAATTTAGAGCTCCAGGTAAGGTCCCCCTTGAACCTATGCACGCTTAGTCCTTCCTCTATCACGTCAGAACGCACACAAGAGTGTGGCGAGCAGCTGCTGCTAGATGACGGACGATGTCTAATCAAACCGCTGACGTAATGGTAGAGACCTTGGGCCAGAGTCACAACTCATCCGGATTAGTATTTACTGCTTCAACATCGTTATTATCGAGCAAGCCCACTCTACTCTCACTCTGTTCTTCCAGATCGGGGATCAGGCTGCCGTCGGAGCTGATGCGACAATTCGACATGAGTGTGATCACGTCCTTCGGGTTCGACACCAGGATGCGGCTCAGAGCTGCGAGCATGTTGGCGTGCGCGTCGTACCGGACAATCCGCCCGCTGGAGTCAAAGTATACGAAATCTGTTCTCGGACAGACCAGTCGACTGTTGACGACCCTGGATAGCAGCTCCGTGTCTCCCAGGATGTGGGGGAAAACGGCTCTTATAGCTGCAAGTGTGAGTGTGCCTTCGAATTCGCCCTTGCACTCGACCACACACGACTCCGAGTCGCTGGCGACAATGCGGATCGTCGAAATGGTTATGGAGCTCAACTGGAACAGCTTCGTATACCGCTGCCATTGCTCGAAAAACGCACTCGCACCGTGAACATCTGACGCGATGGCGATGTCCTGGTCGACTGTCGCAGTGAGAAACGCGTCCTCTTGGGCTTCCCACTCGCGGAACCCGTGTTGAAAGGCCTGGAAGAAGAGCTGTGTGGTCCGGAGAACGCCGGCGTTGAAGCGCTGCTGACTGACGAGTTTGCGCGTTTCGATGATGCTCTTGCGCACGAGCAGGTCGCGCATCTGCTGCTTGAGCTCGTTGATGTCGAGCGTGAGGTTGTAGATCTGGGAGTCGTCCTCCTCGTTCTCGCGCATGACCTGCTTCTGCTGGGCAGAGAATCGTCTCTTACGCTTGCGCTTCACAAGCGCCATAGTTGTCAGTGGCGCTGTCTGGAGCGTGGATGCTGCTCTTTGCTGTCTGGGAACGATGGAGCTCAGCCGTAGCACATCGAGCGGGACGAACTGCTGACCCAGTATAGCCTCGCGCGCCGTGACGTCGCTGTGTGTTGTTGTTGTTGTCGCAGTAGAAGAGGCGCTGCTCTTATCGGTGCTCTCTTCAGATCCGCTGAACTCGTGCTGCTCGTGCGGCGGCGATGGGTCCGAGCAGGGGGAGAGCAGTCTCGCGATGTCCATCGCCCCACAGTCGCGCGTGGGCTGCCTCTGTATTGAGCCGGCTGAGGTCTCCTTGCTGCCAGGCTTTGACGTTGAACAAGGCTGCTGGACGAGCCTTTGAGGGCTCTTTCTTCTGGTTTTGAGGCTGTGTATGGCTCTCACGTCAGCCGAAAACACACAGATCAAATCCCAAACAGCAGCTGGGGTCCCTCAGCTCGACGATTCCTCAGTCAGCAAGGTAGGAAATGCCAGAACCAGGTGAGACGCACCCAAGCTGTGAGCAAGTGATGCAGGGGATCTCTGGGGCTGGCTTGGCGTGTCACACGTGGTTCGCTCACGTCCACAGCTTCCGCATCGTGTTCTGGCATTTGTGAGCAAGCAAGCAAGAGAGAGAGAAATGGTAAATGCAGGCTGATGTTATTACAAGCTATGGGTGGACAAGTCAAAGAGAGAACGAGGGAAAGTGGTTGCTTTTGTTCCTCCGTTTGTTCTTTCTTTTCGGCGCCCTTCGTCGGGGTTCGGCAGAATACACACATTGAAGAAATGACGGACAGTGAGCCTGCGGGGACTTGCTCAATAGAAATCGCTTGCTGAGCGTTTTCACGATAAAGTTTCACTTTAGGAGTTCATTTTTTTGTCTTGTGTGATTACTGAGTCTGTTAAACATTGAGAGCTGGTTGGTCGGCTGGTTGTGTTAGGGTCCAGGTCTGTTTTATGCCACGAAAGCGTGATATAAAATGGGAGTGCAATAGAATTTGAAAAACGGAAAAGACCTGCTTTCCCAGCTGGACCAGGTCGACTCCGGTGGCTAGAAAGTCAGGCCTATTGAAAGCCTCACCGTTCTAATTGGTACTATTAGTATCCCGTTTACGTGAGGACTGGACGCATTGGAGATTATTGAGTGGTGTGTGATTTCTCACGTTAGAATGACTGGAGTACGCAACCGAACTGGGAAAATGATGGGTGAGGCGCATATATTATTGCCATCAGCCTTTCCTTCAATTAATCATGTGTTCTCCTGATAGTGTACTTCTTCACATCAAAGATAAGATAAGACAGGATGAAAGCTGTCCCATACAGCTCAAAACACGCACCTCGCATGTGAATGCACACTGCTGTATCATGCGATCGCACACTGACTGACAGCAGTACCTATCAGAAATACTGTTCATCTATACAGCGCGCGCGTTTGCACGTAAGCTACCATTTGAGGACCATCTATCGCATGACAAACGCGTGCTTTATTATCGTCCAACGAGCGTGCTAGAGCGAGAACACAACCCGCAGTGATACGGTAGTCCGTCCCTTCAATCACTCGGATTTTCGGCTTCTTTTCTGTGGGTGGCTCGACGACTGACGACTGGATTTCTCTCAGGCATTTGACACAGACCTCGAGGATCACGACGCCATTCTTTTTCAAGTGGTATCCTAGCTAATACGGCTCGGACGGGGCTCTTGGCGGAAAGTATTTCAACTAGTTGCATGCTTGAGCCACACACAGAACAATAAACACCGAGTGCGTGTTCTTGGAAGCTGCGATTACTACAGGATGTGTCCCTCCGCCGCCATCCCCAGGTGTTCATACAACAGCACAAATATGCACAATTGAACCTTATACAAGGAATGCAGTAGACCCAACGCTGAGTTAGCCTGCGTGCCCTCTTCGTGTTGATAGGAAGCACTTGTCAAGCAGGGAGCTAAGCTCATGGGGACCAAGGTTCTGGAGGGCTGGTCTTTCTTTGGCTTCGATAGAAGAAGAGACATTCCGTTCGTGTTCTGAAGGTTTAGTCCCAGAAACAGGTCGGTTTGGTTTATGATGTCACCTGGTTTTGTAAATGCCTCCTTTGTCTCACCTTAGGAAACACATTTACTGAACTGACTGTTAATTAATTGTATTTATTTACAATAGGTGCCGTATCTAAATCTCGTCTAGCCATTTTTTTATTTCCTGAGTATAACAAATTTATTTTTGGGTGCTTCCGTAAAGCACGGAGCCGTGTATAAGCACATATTTCGTAAAATACGGTCATGGCTAAAGCGCTCACCTGAAGAACCCAGCTCTTGACTTCTGCATTTCCCCAATAGGTAACGAATGAACAGGGAACAAGCAACGTTGCTTTGATTGCAGCTTTGCAATCAACTACGGAACGGCAGACTGCCGCCTGCGTGTCTCGATACACCATCACTTAAGTCCACTTCGTGAAAAGACCAGCGTCCCCTGTCGAAGTTCTCCCCCAACGCCAGCCAATTTGCCAATGTCGCCTTGGAACGCGGAGAAAGTGGTGCTCAAATCAACTATACTAACATGCGTAGATCAACTGAAAAAGACTAGGTTTGAACGAGCAGGACACGTCTTTTTCGTCAAGAAGATGCAGGTCACGGGCAAGAGCCGTAGTGTACCTAATCGATTGACGCCTCCTCTGCCTGCTTCAGTTTTCTCCTATGCGGATTCGCCCTTGCACTCGACCACGCACGACTCCGAGTCGCTCATGAGGATATGAGTGGACGTGATGCTGAAACTCCGCTGCTAGAGCAACTTCTTGTACCGCCGCCACTGGTCGAAGAAGATCGTGGTGCCGCAGGCGATGGGCCCGAGGGCGACGTCGTAGTCCATGATCGCAGTCAAAAACGCGGCTTCATGCGGCTCCCACTCACAAAATCCTGTGCGGAAGACCTGAAAGAACTGTTTCGTCGTGCGCAACACGCCTACGTTGAAGCGCTGTCTGGCAACGAGCGCGCGCGTTTCATAGATACTCCTGTGCACCAGCAGGTCGCGCACCTGTTGCTTGAGATCGTTGACGTCGAGCGTGAGGTTGTAGAGCTGGAAGTCATCATGTCGGTTCTCGTGAATGATCTGGAGCTGCTTCGCCGTGGGTCGTCGCTTCCGCTTGCGCTTTTCGTGGTGGCTTTCGTTACAAACTCGCTGCCAGGGACGAAGTTGATCGTTCTTCTTTGTCCATGATACGGTCGCGTCTCATTGATAGGAACATGTTGCTGACCTGTGCGACGTTGTCGGACTCAACTGCTTTCCGCACGTACTATGCATGTTGAATCGCTTGCAAAACCATCGCCCCCGTGATTGTCACCCGCGGTCGGTCGTCATGATGTGTCAAATATGTGCATTCTCTTCGGATTTTGCTCGCCAAGTCAATCAGCGCCACGAATTGAGTGGTTGTTGTCCCCACTGGATCGTCAATAATGGTCTCACATTCTAGAGCCGAACAGCAAGTAGTTCACCTTGCCACTTTGCACCCCACGCCTGGAATTGACAACTGAGACCAGTTCCAGGCGCGATTTTGTTGGGAGATCGTGTCGCCACATGTCAGCTTCGACCGGCGCTTCTGGACCACACGTTTTGGCAAATCCTGGGAGAGGAAGAATTGCGCACAGAGTCGAATATTATTGCAGTATCTGTTTGAAGCAGCTGGGGGTGTCTGGATTGTTCTCCCACTTTGTGTCCTCTGAGCCTACTTCGTCTCCCTTCGAAGGGCTTCCTTCAAGCAATGAGGCAAACATAGAGCACCAGTTGTTGTGTACTGGTGGCCACGACTGGATGTTACTTTCATACTCTTATGCATTGCGGTGTCAACTGTTTAGAGGTGGCCGATCACCTCGACTGCACCGAGTTGATCTTGAAGAGCTCCATTGTGGCCCACTCTGTCGAATTGCGGACCGGGTTTGAAGAACCCGGAGAAAACAAAGATTGATCAACTTGAATATCTGAAGTTTCAAGTTTGGTTGGCCTGTTGGACACTTTCTCAGCCAGTAAAAATGTGCCTGGTCCTATCAGAATCATCAGTCCGAAGAGAGCATGCGTTCAGCATGCAGGTGAAGATTTTCAATATCATTCGATCAAATAATGTAGTTGTATCTGATAGACTGATACCAACCAATCCAGTTCAGTGTACAATACAGTATTCAGGTTGTACCGAGAATGTGTCCAGGCATTCCAGACGTGTGTAATGTAATGCACTGTACTGATCGTGTATCGTACACTGTCACAGACCCAAACACCAGATGCGAGCTCATGTATCAAATATCTTCAATCGTGTGGCATAATTCTTCCACATGAGCATTCTTTCTCTGAGAGCGTACGTTGACGATCATGGGTCTTTGAACCGCTTCACGAGATCCACTCTACAGTACCGTAGATCCTTTGGCTCGTGGTGAACGCCTCCACTCCATTACTCCGTTGGTGGCGGTGAAAATGAGTCTCTTGGTCTTAACTATTTCCCCAGCGTTTGCATGGAACTGAGCCAGTGAAACAAGGGGCACACTGAAGAACACCACACCAGCACGCATTCGCGGTTCCCACCAGTGTAGTGCACCTGCGACTAATCCGACGACATTGAAATTCTTTTATAACCCACTATCATCACACTGCGGTTTCCTCTTCGCCGTCTCCCACCCGCAAGTTAAAGAGAGAGAGCACGCACATAGTAATGTTAAACAGTTCCGGTAATGGCTTCTTTCGTGTCGTTGGATCGTCGTTTGTCTTAGACTGAGACTCTCTGCTGCTGCTGTTAAAAAAAGAAGCGTTAGGCTGCCACGCGTCGTGATAAAAGAATCAAAAATATTCCAGCAAATAGGGAGTGGTCGTTTGCCAATTCCAAGGAAAAGAAGAGACAATTTCTAGTACACTCGGTTCCTACTGGCTGTTGGCGCCGCAAAGTTTAGTAGACGTGATCAGCAGCCAATGCCCGCCCATCCATCGCTGCGCGGTCCTTTCTTTCATATCACTACCACCACCGTACGATCCGGTTTTCCGTCGACCCCCCCCCCTCGTTTGTTTCTGCTCAGTGGAAGGGCAGGGGTGTGCGCTAAAAGAGCTCTGCGCATCCTCAGATCCGTTTTCTCCTCGTTCAGTCAGATAGCAGACCAGCGAGAGAGAGAGCAACCAGCGCGGCGCGAGGCTGCATTAACGACAACTTATTCGACAGACGCCTTGTGATGGACATTTCGAGGCTGCTGGTACCATATTCAAAAAGCCTGCCGTTGCCAGTAGCACCCCCACCGTCGCATGAGCCTATCCAGTCCGAGGAGAGTGTGGAGACCAGGGCGAACGCAGTAACAAACACTGTATCAATCCCGTCACAGCATCAGCAAATAAGCGTCACTTTCAAAAGGACACCCAGCGGCAGACTGCCACGAACCCAGCCGACAGGTAGAAAGAGGTGCAACACTGTGATGAAGGTACATACAGAGCCACCACAGGTTCCTGTCAAACGCAAGCGGAAGCGACGATTCTCCACCCAGCAGAAGCAGGTCATGTGCGAGAACCAGCAGGACGAGTCGCGCATCTACAACCTCACGCTCGACGTCAACGAGCTCAAGCAGCAGGTGCGCGACCTGCTAGTGCACAAACGCGTCTTCGAGACGCGAGAGCTCGCGCAGAAGAAAGTACTCGAGGCGCGAGAGTTAGTGACCAGGAGGCTGTTCAATGACGCAGTCTTGCGCACGACTCAGCGCTTCTTCGAGATCTTCCGCACCGGGTTCCGCGAGTGGGAGCCTGAGGAGGACGCATTTCTCGCTGCGACGATCGACAAAAACATCACCATCGCCGCGGGCGTGAGTGGCTCTGACGCGTTCTTTGAGCAGTGGCTACGGTATACGACACTGCTGCAGGTGCACTTCGAAGGTGCTACATCGATGGACATCCTCATGAGTGAGATTGGGTCGTCTGTGGTCGAGTACAAGGGTCAATTCGAAGGCATGCTCACACTCACAGCGATTGAAGCGATGTTTCCGCACATCCTAGGAGACACGGAGCTGCTCGGCAAGGTGGTTAACAGTCGACTGGTGTGCCCCATGCGTACGCTGCTCTACTTTGACAAGAGCGGTCGCATCGTGCAGTACGACGCGAATATCGATTTCTTCAGAGCTCTCAGCCGCATCTTGGCAGCGAGCCCGATGGACGTGATCACAATCATGGCAGGCGCGCGCGTCAGTTCCGAGGGCAGCCTGATCCCGGACCCAGATAATGCCGATCCAGAGGCGTTGTATGCAGGCCCGAAGGCGTGTGTTTCCGTCCCGCCGTCCCCCGTTGGCTCCACGTCGTCAGATAGTTTGGCGTCGATGTCACCGTCCAGAAGCACCTACTCGTCACGTAGCTTGGTGGGGTACCTTCTGTCGTAAGGAGTGAGTACTTTAGAGATGATGCGTGGCACGGTGACGCTCGGGCATACCGAACACCAATTCATGTACAGTACCAGTCGCGTGTTATCTGTGTTGATCAATGATAAACAAATTCGAATCGTTCGTGTCCTTGTATCCTATCAAATTCTTGATGCACACCACCACCGCCACTCGCGAGTAAGCGTGCTGAGTGAGCGAGAGACAGCGCGCGACCCTGCTGCAGCAGTTTCTCGTATCCGCGTTCAGTGCTCAACGGCGCCAGTGAGTGACGATCTTTTTTGTCAATCGTCGCGTCAAGGAATGTAGCGTCCAAGCGCTATCTCCCCTGCGAGCGAACTGGTATGGGGGACTGCTGTACGGTGAACAGGCTGACGCGCGTTCGATGGCCACCTCACATTGTGTATAGACCTTCAAGCTTGTGAGATTGTGCCGGTTGGACGCGCCGCGCGCATGGCTATGCGCAAAACTTGTTTCTCTGGGTATCCTCATGTTCGCAGTCCCTCTCACATCTGCTGGCGGAGGAACTCGTGGCACGTGTGATAGTGGCTGTCTACTTGAAAGGGACGGTGGTGTCGATACACTGTTCGCTGGTGTACGCGTCGTGAAGACCTCAGTCATGGTGGCGCGATTATATTCCCCACACTATTCGCAGACAGTGCGAGTGATAGCCGATAAATCCTTTACAAACAAGCGCCGCAGCCGAAGCTCATGATACTGCATGCTCGTTCGCTTGATTGTTGTCTGGAGAAGAAAAGCGAATGTGAGCGTTGACATCTTCGGTGCTGGTGCAGCGTGAGCAGTGCCTCAGAATGATTACCATCGTACCAGATTCAGGTGAACTAGACTGAAAAGTTACCAAAACACGACGTGTTTGAGCTTCAAAATCTACCCGGCTTTGCAAATTCAAACAGTAAAATTTTGGCGAGTCGCACACAGAATCCGCACAATTCTGTAGGAGTGTAAAAATGTCGCCTCCAGATGTTCTCCAACAAGTCATCGACGCCAGCATTCGCTAAATGAATGGAACCCCAGCAACTCTCTCTCCACAATATCGTCTTGGGAAGTCCACCGAGGCAGCGAGGCAGCGAGGCAACTGAGCATTCGGCGGCAGAGCTCGGGCCAACTCACACCCTCTCTCACACACATACATGCAAATACACACCCCAGGTTCTCAGATTGTACTGGTTGAGCTGACTGATTGAAGTGTGTGCACACTCGCAGTGCATATCCATGATCCCCGGATCGCAGTCACGGAGCAAAGAGACCACTGGATAGGTGACGAAACCCTGATTTTTATATCAGTGAGAAGAAATAATTGAGAGCTCCCCACCAACCAATCACCAACCTTACGGATAAGACTGATCGATTGTTGGTTGGCGGAAAGCTATCAATCCAAAGGCATGAGCCATAATAAATGTAAAATGCTATCCTCCTAGAAGACGCGCGACTGCCCCAGTTCATCGGTGGCGCTTCTGTTCTCTTTCGTCCATATTGAATGGACGACCACTGCCGTTCGTCAGTTGACACCAATCTCAGCATTCCAGTGATGATTACAATGCGTGGCTTTCCTCGTGCTTGGATGAGTGCGTGAGTCGCAGTGGGGAATCATCCTTACGACTTATTAGGATAACAGACACTTGAGCTATTAGACCACACCCAGCAAGACTCAGGATGTAGTTCTATTGGAAAACTTGATCTCAAGATGGTTGTTGCAACAGGTCGTCGTCATGCGTGCTGTTCCCATTCGTTCGGTACAAAGCGATACGCGAGATGGCTGTCTCCTTGTCTATTAAACGGATTCCACAACCAGCCAGCCAACGAGGCTACAGGCAGTACACAGTCCAACGTGATGTTGCCACCCACATTCACGAGCAGAGCCAGAGCACGAGTCAGTCATCATTGTGCCGCGTTTTCTTCTCAGAAGCCCAGCGAAGGGTGAAGAAGGAACGCTGGTGAAATACTTACGCCCTCTGTTGGCGCCTCTCTCCATCGCTTGTCAAAATATGGTACTATATTTGTCAACAACTTACCTCTAAATGGAGTCTGTCATGAAACTATCACCTGGTTTTGTCACCTAGCTCGGTTAATAATTGTATGCCCCGCTTTGGTGTTTACATGTGGTCTTTTGTTTGTGGGGGAAAAAACTAAGACAAAGCCAGAAGAGAGCAGCTCCCCAACGCACGCAGCCTACGAACCACGGACGCCTGCCTGGCATGTAGAGCGCGAGCATGGTGGCGATGGACATCACGAGTCTGCTGTCCCCCGAGTCATCCTTGCTGCAGTCCGAGACATCTGCTGAGGATCTGGAGACCAGCGCGCAGACCGCACCTGCCTCGAAGAACTGCATCAATGCAGCGATCGCGCTGTTGGATCGGCAGATTGCCGCTCTCTCAGCCACGGCGCCTGGGAGGAGAGTAACCATGGCGAAGAAACGAGCCCAGATCAAGTTCAAAGCGTCGTTCACTCTCGCAGGAACAGATGTGACGACGGATACAAACCCGTCGCCGGTGAAGCGCAAGCGGAAGCGACGACCCACGGCGAAGCAGCTCCAGATCATTCACGAGAACCGACATGATGACTTCCAGCTCTACAACCTCACGCTCGACGTCAACGATCTCAAGCAACAGGTGCGCGACTTCATCGTGCACAAGAGCATCATGGAGACGCGCACGCTGGTCGCCAGGCAGCGGTTCGAGGCCGGTGTGGTGAGGACGACGCAGCACTACTTCAGCCTGCTCATCACAGGCTTCCGCGAGTGGGAGCCGCAGGAAGCTGCGTTCTTCGCTGCGACTTTCGACCCGGACGTCGCGGTCAAATCGCTCGCCAGCAGCGTCGACTTCCTGTTCGCCAAGTGGAAAATGTACAAAACCATGGTACAAATGCGATACTACGTCATCTCGTCGATTCGCATCCTCGTGAGCGATCTCGAGTCGTGCGTGGTCGAGTGTGAGGGCGAGTTTGAGGGTAGGCTCACGCTCCCAACGATCAAGATGCTCTTCCCACATATCCTACAAGACCAGCAGCTGCTCGAACGAGTCGTGAATCGACGCCTCGTGTGTCCCACGCGCACGATGATCTACTTTGACGGAAGCGGCCGCATCGTCGAGTACAACGCACAGGCCGACATGTTCGCAGGTCTGAATTGGATCCTGAAGTCCACTCCAAAGGATGTGATCACGCTCATATCGAACGCGCACTTGGGCTCGAACAGCAGCATAGCTTCAGATGAAACTGACAGCGACCGAGTTGAGTCCTCGCGATTCAGCGATCCGGAGGTCCTAGAGGCTAGCAGCAAAGACAAAACTGGACGCCGCGGGCTTGGCTGGAAAGAATCTGCGTCCCCTGTTAGCTCCATAGCGAGCAGCTCTTCGTCCGTGACTTCGGCATCCAGCCGCAGTTCGGTGGAGTACATTCTGTCATGAAATTGATCAACTGAGCCCCCAACTCCAGAGTTTGAGCTACCTGTATCGCTACTATCTCTTCTCTCTCTCTCTCTCTCTCTCTCTCTCTCTCTCTCTCTCTCTCTCTCTCTCTCTCTCTCTTT
>JALBZD010000089.1:0-67099 GCA_038050675.1 Globisporangium cylindrosporum
GCATCTATAATTGGTACCAGCTGCTGCATTCTGCTGCGAAGACTTTGGGTTTGCTTGTGTGCGTGGAAACTGGATGCCCAGCACGGTGATCCTGTCAGCCAGCAGCTTCCCCAATGCACACTGATCGCGAACATTTGGTCGCTAAAGCTAAAATAGTACATGAGGGGGTTCTCACTTTTGGCAGCAGCTAATCCCAACGAGGCGAAATTTGGTCCTATCGGCTCGTTGGGATTAGCTGCTGCCAAAAGTGAGAACCCCTATTGCTGGGAGGGAACTATAAAGTCAGTCCAAGAGACTCAATCAAGAGTTTGGTGGTACAAGTAAAGAAGCAAATACTTGTGAAATGCGTATGGACCAGTGCTACACGTTTGAAGAAGCTGCATGGTATGACCCGTTCAACTATGAAAGCCTACACGCTGCTCACTAATGCGTAGATGAAGCGTTGGGTGTGACGTTCATCATCAGCGCGCCTTTGATCGGGAGCGTGATCCCCAGGTCGTACGTGATCTCCTGTCCTGGTACCAACTCGAAGCGAAACTTGCTCAGCAGCACAGCTGCGACAGTCTTCATCTCCATCATCACCAGGTTCATACCCAAGCACATTCTGGGATCAGCGTGGAACACATTGAACTTGGAAGTAGAGACTGGGGTGAGTTTACTGGTCTCGCTGTCGATCCAGCGTTCAGGCCTGAATTTCTTGGCGTCGGGACCCCAGATACGAGTCATCCGACCGAGTACATATCCGGGATATCCTACGTTCATACCTACCTTTACGAAAGTGCCATTGCAAAGCACTGTGTTCCGTAAGGCTGTTTTCCTATTATCTGGAACTGATGGATACAGCCGGAGAGTCTCTTTAATCGCTGCCTCTAGGTACACCAGTTGGTGCAGTTGGTCCATCGACGGTGCAAACGCTTCTTCTCGACCAGCAGCACCACCAACCTCTGGAAGGCGCGATGCTAGCTCTTCGAGAACCCTCTGTTCTGTGGTTGGGTTCTGACTTAAGCAGTAGAGGAACCAGCTGAGGGTCTAGGCCGTGGTGTCTCGCCCAGCCATGAGAAAGTTCACAACCACATCGCTCAGAAACTTGGGGTCAAGGCTAGCATTCCCAGCGGTCTTGGAGTCGGGCTCGGACTTGATATCGTAGCTCACTTCGTCGAGAAAGAGCGAGATGATGTCCTTGCGTCCATCAGTCGTACTAGACTCTTGTTTCAACCTGTTCTCCATCGACTGCGAGATGATGCCATACACAGTGTCGTCGATCAGCTGGATGCACGACTTGAGTTTTCTTTCCGTGTTGACATTGATGTATCGTTTCGTTTTCGATACCCAACTTGGTTCCAAGAAGCGCCAGATCAGCAGCGGCTGGGCAGCGTTAAAAGCGGCTTGAACAGGAGTAACAGCTTCGTCCTTGAAGTCCTCGATCTTGACACCAAAGCCGATCTCTGTGGATACTTCAAAGGTAAATCGGTTGAAAAGATTGAACATGTCGACTGGTTGCTGGCAAGCAACATGGCGTTGCAGAACTTCAACGAGGTCATGAGTATGCTCGTCCACCACGACGGCCATGAAGTCTCTCAACGCACGCTGTGAGAACAGGTTGCTCGTCGTTTTTCACTGCTGCACCCACTTTGGACCACCAACTGAAAAGATTCCGTTGCTAAGCAAATCGTGGAGGATGCCGCCAATGAATTTACCCTTGCCAAAGTTCTCAAACTGCGTAATGAGAACGTCTTCCGCCAGCTCGGGCGTGGCAACAAGAATCGTCGCTGGACGCCCGATCATCTGAAGTTTCCGGGGGCGACTACGTCGAAGCTCGTTCTGTGAAGCCACCCAATCGTAGAGATGGTTCTTGTGCTTGAGGATCTGGAACGTGTTGTAGAAGATCGGGAGTGTGCCCTCGGGACGGAGGATCTTGTCGTCAAGAGATACAATCTTGTGAAGTGACAGCAAAACCAGGAATCCAATCATCACAGTCAGTGCCTACCGCGAACAGGGTCGCCGTCGGTGGTGTGACTGGGCGTGGAGACGCATCGTAAAGCGACTCCGTGATCGGGAGGATTGGTAAAGGCGCCCTTGCACTCGTGTTTCTGCTGGGAGGATGGCGAAAGTCAAAGTGTGAAATCACCAAACGACGATGTGTGAAGATGGATAGAAGGAAGACAAACGATCTCTTTCCATCGTTTTTTGTTGTTGTTGGCGATCTTCTGAAATCATTGACGACCACAGTAAAACAAGCTGTCTGCGTATGAGTTTTAAAACTCAGTTGGAGTGTGTAGTGTTCTTGGCAATGGTCTGACCGCTATCCTGAACTGAAGAATACAACCGGAGAGTCTCATTGATTACCGCCTCCAGATACACCAATCGATAGCCCAGCGTCTGGCGAAAAAGTGTCCCCGCTTGGTTCTGAATTCGACGAAGCGTTGGGATCCGCAGTCCAGTTTGACGCACGGTGCTTCATTGATGGCGGACGCGGAGGGATCCATTGTGAACGCACGATCTTCTGGCGGTAGCACTCGTGGCGATGGCTGAGCGTCTCAAAAGTCACAATCCGGGCAGAAGGCGGAGATTGTGACGGCGACGCACTTTGGCTCGAGTCAGAGCTATTATTTGATTGTGTCGGGATTCTCACAGACGCCGACGACGCTTCGGAGAAAAGCTTGAAAAACAGTTGCAGCGCATCGTCGCTCTTGCCGAGATCCTTCATGAGCCGCTTGCTCAGAGCCTGATCCTCGCGCTGGTTTTCGCGCAGTTGACTCACACGGGCGTGAAGTTCGAGGTTGAACTCCTCGGCAGCGAGCAACATGCACGTGATCTCCTGGTCTGAGTGGTTTTGGACACTGGTGTTTGGATCCACACAAGATTCGACTCCAAGATCACTTTCATTCGAGACTCGTGACGTTCCGGGCGTGGCTGGATGATGCGCTAGTGAAGCGCCGAGGTCCTCGAGCAGCATCTCGGCGCGAAGGTACTTGTCTGCAATCAGAGCTCTGAGCTTTTCGTTGTCGTTTGTGTCATTCTTAAGCAGCAGGTGCAACGGGGTCACCCCGTTTGCAGACGACGACAGCGTCGACATCAGCAGGAGATTTGCGCCATGATCGAGCAGCAATTTGATAAGTATCATGTGACTCATCTCACATGCGAGGTGCAACGGCGTGAAGCCATCCCCTGAGCGACGCACATTCACGTTCGTGTGCTCTTCCCTCAGCACGAGTGCTTTCACGACCTCCACGTCTTCATAGAGAACGGCATAGTGCAGTGCCGATGCGTGCTTGCGGCTCGCCAAGTTGCAGTTTGCGATCTGTTTCGCGATCACGTCCCACTGTGCGCCAAGCAATGGAAGGTGCACACGCATGTTCGCCTGCTGGTTGATCAGCTTCTCAATCACTTGAGTAGAGCGTCTCGCGGCACACGCCAACGCTAGTAGGGGCAAATCGCTGCCTTCTGGAGCGATGGAGATGTCGTCAAACGACAGTAGACGCAGCGACAGTGCATCGCTGCTCTGCACAGCATAGTGTAGAGGTGAGAACGCACTCTCTACGAGGTACAAGTACTTGGACTTTAGTTCGCCGGAAGTTGCCATTGAGCTGATCCGGTCCGATGGCTGGATCTGTTCGCGATAGAGGTCCTCAAGATGGTGACCATTCGGAAGGATGACGTGGTACTTCGAGTCAAACGACCGCGAGGACACGTAGCAGTGGATCGCGTGCAGATTTGCAGTCAGTACGTCAACTTGGGAGCCCTCGGGGATGGGCGGAAGTAGATCAATCAGCGTCGCGTCGTGAACGTCATTGATCTGGGCTCGACAGGCTTCAGTCACTAGCAGCACGTCGATCACGTTCGTGTTAAAACCGTTGACATCCGTCTTCAGCGCAAAGTGAAGCGATGTCATCTCCTTGTTGACTTTCAGACTCAGGTCTACGGCGAACTTCTCTTTTAGATACACCAAAATCGCAGCGCGAACACTATCATTGCCACAGAATCGCGACCGCATGTCGTCGTCAAGGCATAAGGTCGATACTACTTGGCTGCACCCTCCACACGCGAAATGCCACGGCAGCAAGCCGTCATGGAAGCCTCGTGTCGACAAAATTTGTACTTGGTTGGCGACTTTGGTCGTGATCGCTTTCGGGACTGTCGTATCAAGGTATCCCTCGTCCAGAATGTGCTCAATCACAATCGCGGTCTTCTCGTGCGGAAGCTTGTGTTTACGCAGGTCAACGTGTTTGCCAGCGATCAGTTCAAACTTAGATGCTGCATCCAGGAGCTCTTGAATGATCTCAATTGCCCCGATGCCTTTCCCGTTTTCCTCATTGCCGGTACAGAAGCCAAGGCAGGCGTAATGCAGCGGAAGGTACCCGTACACGTCCTGAATGTTCGGATTTGCTCCGTGGCGAAGCAGACACTTGACGACATCCGTGTGTCCGAACAGCAACGCCAAGTGCAGCGCGCTTTGCCCTAAAAGATTGCATGCATTCACGTCAGCGGAATGCTTTTCGAGCAGCACCGTAACGTTTGCCAGAAGGAATTGCTTGTCCACTTGTTGTGAGCTGTACCACAAGCAGAGATCAAGCCCTCGCACTTGCTTGCGGACAAGAAGCTTGGACACCAACGCATGCAGAAGGAAATTTCCATCGGCATTCGAGACATTCACATCAACTTGTGCTGCGAGGAATTGGTTCAAGAGCGTGGGACTGCCGCAGATCGTGCCGAGCTGGATGAGAAGCGACATGTTGTGCACATCGCAATTTGACTCGTAGGAGTTCGTGATTGTCTGGCTCACATTCCGTCCCAGAGGAACCGTGAGCGCGCAGTTCCAGGCGCACAAGTCTTGGCCATCGAAAGTCATCTTGTCGACATCCGCATTCCGTCGAAGCAGCTCTTGTACCAGCTCTCCGTTGCCCGTGATCAGCGCCATCATCAGTGCAGTCGTGCCGTCCACAGATGCTGTGTCTGGAGACGCTCCCGCTGAAAGCAGCGCCAAAGCAATTTTCGTATTACAGAGTTCAGCCACCAACAGAATCGCCGAGTAGCTTGAGTATTTAAATCGAGGAACGTCGGACACCAAGTTGAGGATCGCCTTTGCCCATCGCGCGACGTACAGGAAGTCTGGCGGTGATTTCGGTTTGTTCGAGTCTGCTTGCTCGCTTGGTTGAGTTGGCTGCGGTTGACTCTGCTCAGAGGATCCTTCTTGTTGAGCTCGATACTTTAACAACGCAGTTTCCTCCAGTTTGCCTCCAAAAGTGACCAAACGAAGCACGAGGGACTCCACTTTGTCTGCAAATGCTTGTCGGTGAGTGAGGTCAGTCGGATAGTCCCCAAGGCGGCACCCGTCAGTGTATGAAATGAGCAGCACCAGCGCTCCCGAACTAGCTGCAACGTTCACGCAAACGTCGCTCTGGGAGATTGGGATCTCGACGCTTGTCGCGCCAACACTGGTCGAATGGGTGTACACAACCACAGTCGACCCGAATTCTGGACTGGTGAGGACTTCTAGAGCCTCGATTGCAGCTTCGATTTCCAAGAACGTCGTGTTTTTTGATCCCAGCACGTGAAGAAATGGGTGGAGCAGGTGTTCGAACTCCGTGTGCTGTGTCATGTCTGCAGCCAGCGGCCATTCGTGGAACTGGTTCACAGGAGGAGCTACTGTCGGATCTCCAGTCTTGTCAGTCTCGGCGTCACTGGATCCGGAATTACCAGCGAGTCTAGCGAGATGTAGCATCGCCTCGATTCCTCCCGGCAGCTTCATCAATTTTGTTAGAAGTTTCAGGATTCCGTTCGACACTGCCGGGAGACGGTCAGAGTAGACCGGAATGAACTTCAAAAGATCTATGGCCTTTTCTAGGATCGAGCAGGCGATCGCCTCGCCCACGACTGGAGGTTTCGAGATGTCGATCTTCTTCTTGCTCAGCGCCGCGACACCAGCTTTTCCTCCCACGACCCCAGCAGTACTACTGCCAGCAACGTTGCTGGACTCGAGTTTCTGGATCAGTAGCTCGTGAAAATCAGTTGCTCCTGCGGCGATGCTTGGATCGCTGGGCTGAGTATTCCACTTGGAATAGCCGAGCACGAGCGCATCGAGTGCCTCAACCGCGTATAGAAATGGATCTACGTTGTGGCGCACTAGATTCAAACTTACGGGCTCAAAAATCGCTTCTGCTTCGTCTTCATCCAGCCACTCGAGCTTGCACAGCTGATACTCGTTTCCAGCGAGATTGGAGGTGAATTGGAAAGCAACTTCGTCAGCAGTTTCTTCGGTTTTTGAGCCTTGTGGGTGGAGAAAAGTGATAAGCGCAACGGTGGGATCACGAATTTCAGTCCCACACACCTATTTCACGAAGAACACAGTTGTTAGTATCCATTCTCGTTTGCGCAGATTCTGCTGCTTCAACCCAGCGCAATGACGCACCTCGCAAGCTCCGCTACTTTCACTAACGATTGCCTTGACACATTTCGATAGAAACCCGACAAGCAGGAGATGCTCTGGAGCCGTCTCGATCAGTACCTTGAGAAAATCACCGATGCTGCTTTCACCGAACGCAAACGCGTTGGCTGGAGACTCGACAACTGTCGCCAACCAGCGCACAAGTCGAAACAGAACGCGCTTATCCTCTGCGCTGCATGAGGCTTCGAGCATCGTCGCCACGTTCTCCGGAGCCAAGAAAGGAGATTTCTCGATCACACTCGCAGCTACGTCTGCAGTCTCATTGTTTTCACTAGGGTGGATTTCTTCTCGAATTGCAGAGAAGACGCGCGGATCAATGGCCAGCTTCTTGGCGTCGCTTCCTGGCAACTCGACGCTCAAGTGAAGCAATTTGTCAGCAACTTGGTGGAGATTGTCGTCTTGTGGGACTCGGAAGCAATCCAACAGAACCGGCAAGATGCCTTGTTCCTTGGCTCGGACCTTGCACTTGTCACTGAGTTGCACCATTCGTCCCAGACTGGTGATGATTGCGACACACTTGCGTGATTGAAACGGAGTCGCCATGGCTGAAGATGAAGCCGCTGGATTTGCTGCTGCTGCGCTGGTTGTCTGACCTGGAGCTGCAGGGGTAGCGACAACCGCTGTTGGAGGAAAGAGAGCGCTCGCCACGTCTTTCTGGAGAAGGGACACCATCGCGTCGATCACAGGATACGCAGTGTTCTCTTTGACGAAAGAGTCGATTGATTTCGATGTCTGTAACAGCTCTTTTGCAAATTCAATTCGGCAAAAGCACTTGGAGATGGTTGCAGCATTCACTCCGACGATTGCGAGGTCTTCAGGCGAAAGAGATCCGGTCGGATTCGTGATCTCAACGAGCATTGCCTTCAGAACCTCCGAGGCACCATTGTTTCTCAGAAAAGACCGTCCTGGAACTGTTTGCATACAACGTCGATATCAATCTGGACAACGATACCCAATCAAAAAAGAAATGGTTATCACTCGATAAGACGTACCGGAAAGCGAAAAGCTGTCTACGATAGCGAGCATCGGCTGATGGAAGCGCCTCTCGGGGTGCGACCCGAACTTGAGGAATCGCGACGTCACTTCCTGGGTGTCTGCATTTTCGAGAAACGCATGATCCGAGAGATGCTGAAACAGCGTTGCGAGACACGAGAGCGCTGCAAACCCAACGTCATCGCTTTCAACGCCGAGCAGCTGAAGCAGTGCGGTATGCGGTGCGCCACAGGTTTGGAGATTTGACAGAGCGCTCAAATAGCTTCCGTTACACGATACAATCAAAACAGACACTTGCAACAGCATTCTGTACACTTGGATCGCTTTGATCTGGGCGATAACCATCAAGACCCGTCAGTTCTCTGTATAATAAACATACTCCAGTCACACATACTTTACCTTGATCTCCGATGGAAGCCCATTCATCAACCAAACTGCACGGAATGGTTCACCGCCTTTCCACGTAGAATTCGGCGCATTGCTTTGCTCGAGAATGTATCGCGCTTCAGATACAATAACACGACTGACTATCAATATCTATTACCAATACAAAACTCAGTCAGCAGGCGCCACATACCGTTCGCGTCAGGATGAATCTCAATTTTCGGCTTCGTGCCTTCTTGGTCGTCGATAGCAGTTCTGCTGAGGTTGTCGGGAACGCCAGTTAGCAGTGCTTCAAACACGTTGAGTGTTTCCAGGATCAAATTGGCAGCCTGCTCGATACGTCAGCGACAAGTTAGCTACCAAACACCAGCAGAACGAACGTACACGCGCATCATTAAAAAACAACCCCCACCTTGGCTCGACCGAGGAATCCAATGATCAGTGGCAACACCTCCGGCTCCTGCAGAAACAGCTCGTCTTGAAGGCAGTATTTGGCACCTTCGATCTTCTTCACCGAGTCCTTCGACTTCAAGTTCTTGAAGCTTTTCTTCCTCGCAGCGAGCAGCTTTTTCGTTGCAGCGGCTGAAGACGTCATGCTCGAGCTTTTCCTGTTTTCAGCAGGTGTCTCGCCTTCGCTTGGCTTGGCGTTGCTGTCGCTTGCCACTTCTCTCATGTTCTTTCGGTTCACAGGGTGACAACCTTGATAATTCTGCTCCCCCTAACGCTTCAGGACAGGTGATTCAGTTAGCTACCCTTCTTCTTGCAGACGAGGATGAAAGACCGACTGACCCCGAGTCTACCTACTCGACTTGCTCTCCACTATCCAGAGCTGCGAGACGCAAATTTAAACACCATCCATCACCTCAGGGTCTTTTTTGGGAATCGGATGGGATGAAGACTTGACTTCTGTCGGTGTTGCCCAAGCACAGCAGTACAATAAAATTAGAGCTCTGCGTGTGCGCACATGATAATCCCTTGGCGTCTTTTGAGTTCACTGACGACTGATTGCTGGCGTTTCCCCTTTGCCGTGGCAACTGCTCCGCCCAATAATAGGAGCATACCTTTTCGCAGTAGTAGCAGCCGGGTAGCCAAAACTCGTCCTGATCGGGCTGTTCGCCTTCTCCTCTGTGCGTCTGCCTCATTCCCGGGGCTTCTTTAACGGAACAAACACGCCCCCACCCAGAAGAGTAAGCATAGCTAGCACACACAGCAATGCAGCGAACAGCTCTCCGAAGCATCTATGGCGGTAGCCAGCCAAAGACAAAGCACGTGGCAGTTGTGGCGCCGGTTCTCGACACCGATGAAGAGAATCCGTCTCGAAGCGATGATGACGACGTTGACCTCAAACTTGGGCCAAAGCGACTCAGCAGCAACAACAACAATTGGAGCACGACTGGCAGCGTGGACCGAGTCCCTGAAGCCGAAGAAGGCGAAGAAACTGCTGGCATCGTGCTCCAGAAGAAAAGCGCGCAGTACGAAATCCCACGCCTGTCGGCTTTCACTGGCGGCATATTCTCCAACCAGAGCCAAGAATTGCACGAGCTCTATCAGCAGCAGCAGCAACATGGAGGCTCTCCACCTTCTGGCGCAGCGCAAAAGTACACGGTTCTCGGTCAGAAGCAGAAGTGGCGCAAGAGCCGCGCGCAGCGATCTCGCCGTCTCGGACAGACGATCTCCCCCGTCGAAGACGCCTTTGAAGTGCAGGGAGACGAACTTGGCGAAGAGGAAGACTTGGAGAACCCGTCACCACCATCGTCGTCTCGTCAATTCTCTTCGTCGTATCTCTCTGTGAACGAGCGACTGGATATTCAGCGAAGCCACGGTTCCCAAGGACTTCCTCCTTCTCTTTCTTCCGGACGACTCAGCAGCAGAGAGGGATCGCAGCTCTCCTCTCGATACGACAGCAGTCGGTCAACGGGACGTAGTGAGAGCTCCAGTTTCACGGGCACCAACAGTGACGAGAAGCAGCGGTTCGTGGTCACGAAGCAGAAGAAATCCAAGTACGCGGCGCGGATCCACCTCCCCGGTCAGCAAAACCCGCTCTATCTCGGCCGCTACAAGAACGAAGAAGCCGCGCTCGCGGCCTGCGAGAGCGCCTACTCGGTCATCACCACGCCGCGCAAGTAGCTGAGATCAGCGGTCGTCAGTATCTGGCGTGCGCTCTCCATTCTCAGCCTCGCACGTTGGTGAGCAGCTCAACGACATACATCATGCTTCCAACGGTCACTCCAGATTGATAGGAAAACGTGACCCAAATGGACCCACGTAATCAACACACACAGCCAGCCGTCATTTCAAACCTACACGTTATATAATTGGTTTAAATAGAGATTTGGCACCCTGTGATTGGCTGTAAATAGGTCAGCTCTCTATTTGAAGTGACGTGATTTGCAATTGCCATGCTTGAGACTTGGTGCATGCATAACGCGTCTCTCACATTGTACAATAACGAACGACCCGGACGCGTGCAGCATGACGAACCGTGATGCCAGCGCCACTAACGGTGGCGCCAACACCCCACCCACGACCGTGACCAATACGAGCACCGCCATGCGTGCGCTGCCTGCTCTTCCGCTGCCGATCTTCAAGCACATCGTCGCGTTCGCGCTCTACGACTACACGGAGGAGCTCATGCCGCGTCCGATGATCCGCATCCCGTTCGACGCGCTGCGCAGCCTCGCGCTCGTGGCAAAAGACTGGACGCCGCCGATCCGCGAGATCCTAGCGTTAGAGAAGCTCAGCGCGCTCACGATGGCACTCGACAGCGCGACCCGCAAGGAGCTCGCCGAGTACAAGCGAAGGGTGCTGCTGCGCGGCAGGTACATCCGGGACCTCACGATCTCCATGGGCAAGTACGACCTCGACAAGGAATTCTTCATGCGCAACGCGAACCTTCACTTTGTAGACGAAACCCCGATCTGCTGGAAAGAGTTTTTCGTGCGCATGCCCGATCTGAAGCGCCTGGACGTCTCAAAAGTGCCGCTATCGAGTCCGCATCTCGTCTCGATTGTCGACGCTGCGTCGACTTACTGCATGGACTTGCAGGCGCTCATCTTGCCGGGCAAAGAGCGCCAAGACGCTGAGAACGGCGATGCGGCCGTGGCGTTCGTCACCAAGGTCTATGAATCAATGCAGCGCTGGTATATGAAAGGAGGGCGTGGTGGGCTGCGCCAATTGTTCTTTCCAAGTCGACTGGATGGAGATCGACTGTTACGGTGCACCGAGTATATTAAGAAAGTGGTTGAGATGTGCCCAAACGTTGAATACTTGGACGGATACAAGCATTCACTGCGAGAACTGGATCGCCTGACATGCCACGACGCGTGGATCATCACGAAGGAGACATGGGAGCAGTTCAACCAGACGTGTGTGCACTTGAAAGAGTTCAACTGGGTGGTCGTGCCGTTCAAGGACGACTTCTTCCAGACGTTTGGCGCGTATTGCAAACCGCAGCTCACGAACCTCACGTTCGCAGTCAGCATGTTCTGGAACTGGGAGATGTACTTTCGCGAGTGTGGGGAAACTGATCGGAGTGCGCGGTCGCCGCACGGGATCCACGCGAAAGACGCAAAGGCGGCACTGAAGGCGTGTCCCGCGCTGACCCACCTGGAGATCTGCTTTTATCACCCGGTCGATGAAGACATCCTCGATAATCCGATGGAGATGTACGAAGAAGAAGACTACGAGTTCCTCGTCACAACGTACCCGCAGACCGAGGTGTTCAATCAGGATGTCTTTGGCGACCAGTTTTGCACCGCAGCAGCGAAGAATTGTCCGCTTCTCGAGCGGCTTTCGATGTGGGAGGTCGTCGAGCGTTACAACGGCAACATCACTCCGATCAGCACGTTCACGGACCGCGGGCTTGTCGCGCTCTCCAAGCTCAAGTGGCTGCAGTTCATCGAGCTCCGCACGGTGAACTGTTCTGGAAACGGACTGTTCGTGCTGCTCAACAATTTCCCTAGTGACTTTGGCGGTCAGCGGGACATGCAGATCTCGCTGGGTGGTGCGAACTCGCGGTCGAAGCTCAAGTTCTACAAGGCCGTCACACAGTTGCTGATGTTGATCATCAAGTCGAAGGAAGTCAAGTTTGCCCAGCGCCGAGTCGTGCTTCGCCTGGTGAACTCGTCTTTCGCGCCAGTGGATCATGGCTGGAGCAAGGACTATCTCAAGAAACTCGAAGGTTTAGTCGCTAAGGTGAAGCAAAAACACCCGGACATTCGCCTTCGCTGTGGGATTCACGGGCGTAAGCACGGAGGGTTCTCGGGCATCATCGAGTTTGGGCTGTACACCGCATCTTCGAAGCCTAGCATGTGGTATGGCTGGGAAGACGAAGACGGACAGCGATCGAAAGACGACGTGTTTATCAGCCGCAGTGCGGTACACGACGAGTACCGCGACCACCACCGTGAACTGGCTGTGGAGAACCTCCCGCTGGACTACGAGCTGGATGCGGATTATTTCGACGACGACTACGGGTATGGAGGTGGCTACGGCTACGATTTTGACGACGATGACTACGAGCCAGACAACTTCTTCGATGACAACAACGGATTCATCTTTTGAGCGCAGCAGATTTTCTTTCCGTGGGAATCCAAATTGAAGCGCAGTTGCTGGCGTGTGTGTGAAAATGAATGTTATTTGCGACTGGAAACATCGTGTGCTTGTTGTTACTTACAACTCACATATTACGCACGGCGGGTACTCTCCAAATCTTGACGTCACGTTAGCGTAGTGTGTTGTTTTGTAGGTATCCATGAACAAGATTTGCGGTACTGTGGCATTAGTCGGTTTGCCTCCTTGCTCGGGGTTCGGTGAGACCGTGCTCGTGTTGGAACTTGGACAGCCAGTCTCTCGAAAATTGCAGCGCTTTGAGCTTCTCGCGCGCTTGCGGATCGGTCTCTTTCTCGACCAGCTCATCGCGCAGACGTGACGCGTATGCTCGGATCTGCGAGTTCTCCAGTGACACCCCGAATTCCGCGATCCCCTGGATCCACTTGATCAGATCGCTCTCGACGCGCATGGACGCGGACCGGAAGGCGGTCTTGCGCTTCATGTCTGGATTCCGCACTGCAGTGTCCACTGGCTCGAGCCGCTGGCGCTTGATAATATGTGAGAGCGTGGACTTGGAAGGCGGTTTGCCGAGCCCAAACTGCTCGGCCGCCCACTCACCCAACTCTCGGAACTTCATATCCGGAGTCGCCTGGAACTTCTCAAACATTTGCTTTTTCTGCTGCAGCGTCATGTGGATGCGCGACCCTGAGAGGGGAAGGAGCGGGCGGTTCAGAGGTCTCCCTGGAGTATGCCTTCTGGTGGTGGTGGTGACATCACCTTCCTCATCACAAACGCTGCCATCGTCGCCGTCACTGTCGCTGCCATCACCGTCCCTATCAGCAGCTGCTTGTTGATTCGCTTGCTGCTCCAGTTCTTCTTTCTGATGCTTGAGCAAATAGGCGACGGTGGACACACCGATGGGCCTCACGAGTCCCAGCTCGCGCTGCGCCCATTCGCCCAATTGCGCGAGCGTGATGCCAGGCGTCGAGCGGGACTTCTCGTAGATCGCGCGCTTCTCCTCGCGCTTGAAACGCAGGCGCGGCAGCGCCATTCTGTTCGCGTGTTGATTGATGATCTGTGCTCTGGATAGTTTGGTATCGGAGCTGTGGACTTGACTCTTCTCTATCGAAGTAAAGGATTACTCCAATCACTCTTTTACTGTGAAAGAGCGCTTGGACTCACAGTAAAAAAGCGATTTGCGTAACCCTTTGTTAGTAACCTGTAGTCAAGGTGTATATGTTGCAACCGACTTCTATGGTGAAGATTTTGTTTGCGGCCAATTAGAACAGGGCAGAAGTGTATCCATGCATTTTGTTGTATCCGACATGTTTACACATGTCGTCAAGCACCATCGTATCCTTGCTCTGCTCATCACATGCCCTGGATTTTTGGCTTCAAACGCTAATCTATTTCCGAGGTGCCACAGCACAGAGCAATCGGGTTCCGACTGGACAATACCCATATTTCCATTTTCAAAGACGTCACGAAGTCAGGAAAAGCAATCCCACCGCCGAACGATTAACCACCTGCAGTTCTGCGTACAAATGGACGTGCTGCCGACATCTTTGGTCAGCGCGATTCTCGCGCTCGCAGTGGACAAGTATGCAATCGCCTTCATCCCACGGGCTGAGCTGCTGCCGCTCCCGCGCCTCAAGGACCTCACGACGGTATCCCGCGCGTGGGCTGCGCACATGGAGGCGATTGTGAGTGCTTTCAACGCAGCACGACTAGAGCTTTGCTTTGAGAGTGGCAGCGTTGAAGAGTTCGCTGCAAATACCGAGAAGCTCGCGAAGAAGCAGAGTACACTGCTGAATTTGAAGCTGATTGTTGGCTCCAAGATGCAACGTAGAGACCAGGACAACACCGACTTGGCGTTCCAGTGGTTGGAGGTCGACTGGAACGCGCTCTTTGCAAGCTGCAATCCGAGACTCCAGCGACTCGACCTCTCGGATCTCCCACTCCTGAGCGGCCACTTGATGGGCGTATTGGACGCTGCTGCAGTCTACTGCAAGAACCTCCAAGCCCTGGTTCTGCCTCCGAAATGAGAAGACTACAGAGTGGATAGTACTGTCGACTCGGTGTTTGAAACGCTGTACAATGCGCTGCGCTCCTGGTATAAATCAAGCAACGGAAGAGGTCTGCTCCAACTCGTGGTCCCGCATCGGAATACAGAGCACGTCGCGGACTACTCATCGGAGTATTTACTTGAGGTGGCAAGCAACTGTCCCGCGATTGAGTACCTGGACGGCTATGAGCGGACATTGTATGAAAACGAGTTTGTCGATTGCGATGAGTTGTTCTACGTCACGAAAGATGCCTGGAGAAGCTTTTGTGAGGTTTGCACGAGTCTCAAGTACGTCCACTGGGTCACACTACCGTTTGACGACGATTTCTTCCGGATCTTCGGAGATTATGTGAAGCCGAAGCTCACAAGTCTCAGCATCACGCAATCGTACTCCTGGGACGACGCTTTATACACAGAGCTAACTGGAGATGAGTACGTGGAGGTCGAGTCCTCGCAGCCCCTTTGCCATGCCGTGAAGGCGTGCCCGAATTTGCAATTCCTAGACATCGTGGTTCACGAGATGACCGAGTTCGACCAGAACGTGCTTGACGACCAGTTCCTGATTACAGTTGCCCAGTCGTGTCCACACCTTCGCGAGCTCCACATCTTGGATGAGTCGTCTGACGAGAAGCTTCCAGTCGAATCAATCACCAGCGTTGGGGTTGCGGCGCTTGGCCAGCTACGCTCGCTGTCACGATTGAATCTGAAGAATACATCGTGTACGTGTGCGGGCATCTACTCGCTGCTTGCAAACGCATTGAGCCACCCAAATCGAGCCCCGATTGACGATTTCAGAATTAGTGTCGGTGGAACCGAGAGTCCGGACTCCCGAGAGCACTTCTACGCTGTCGTCGAGCAGTTTTTGACGCTTGTTGCGTCAACTTCGATTCTCAGCTAGGCACGAATCGCTTCGAGGTGAACATTCTGAACCCGAACCATACCTGGGTCGACGTTGAACTGACAGCAGCGTACAGACCACGCTTTTACGAGCTGAAAGAGTGGGTGGAGGAGCGCAATCCAGGCTACAGGATCACAATCATGTACTTTGATCATTACGTCGGACAAGTGTGTCTTTATGCAAAAACTACGCCTGCATTGCGAGATAACAATCAATGAAACCCTCGTTTTCAAGGCTGGCCAACCTCCGATGGCCGTTTCGCTCGCTCCAAAAGGTATACACGATATACACGTAGCTCGAGTATACATGTAGCCAAGTTGAAGTAGGGTGCGTGAATTCTCGATCTCCGTTTCATTCTCAGGTCTCAGGTCTCAGGTCTCAGGTCTCAGGTCTCCGACCGCAGGTTGTGTGCCAACATGCACAGTCATGAGACCAACGTCGAAGGTCGGCTGCGCGCCTAAGCATGTAGCACGCGTCTACGCATCGGAAACCTGCCACTGGGGGACCGATTTAGCTATATGAGATCTCTGAGATTCTGGAGTTCCCATGCAGGTAGGCGGTGGTTGGTTCTGCTTTCTGCGCGTCGACGCTCTTTCTCACGCACGACACGCGCGTGCAGCCATGCCATGCCATGCCATACCATGTTATGCCATGCTATGCTATGCCATGCCACACACCATTGGCACAACTGACCCACTTCCGCATTTGATCTCAAGCACTCAAGTCAGCCACCACATCTCCAAGCCTCCGGCTGATCAATCAAGTCACCATGGGCCGCAAGAACAGTGTCAAGCAGCAGCAGCAGGATCAGAAGCAGGCCAAGCCAGCGCCAGAGAAGAAGGTCGCAGTGCCAGTACCAAACAAGCAGCAGCAGCCAGCCGCCAAGGACATGCAGGGCGGTGGCAAGAGCGGCGACAAGAGCGGCGGCAAGAAGTAAGCAAAACGAGCTTGCACAAGTTAGAGTCTGCACGAACGTAATGCTTAACTTCAAGAATTGTACAGCAGGTAGCACACCCATCATAACCTCCGAACAATATTTAGCAATTAAAGTTTTTTACGAACGGTTTGGTTTTCAAACACATTGATATTTGTACGCTCTGTTAGTTGTGTTCAGCAGGTCGCCCCTCAAACAAACACAGCCACTTCAACACACTTAGAAGGTCGCGTTAATAGCAACCGGGATGGTGATCTTCTGGGCAGCGATCTCCGTCTTCAAGAGGTAGCTTTGGTACGGGTCTTGAGGCGCAGTGTACGTGAAATCCGAAGCACACGACGCCGTAAACGCAACGATCCCCCACTTGAGGGTCGAGCTGTTCCAGCAAGCCTTCCAGGTCTTCGCAGCGGTCGTGCTGGAGAGCCAGCGGCCGCTTGTATTCATAAACACAGTTGCACCGGTCGCAGTCGTAGCGGGTTCGTTTTCAGCCCATGACCACACCTGAGCCTTCATGCGAGCGCCGTCAAGTTGGTCCGTGGCGACCAAGTTGAGGTTCCAGCGCACAAAGTTGGGGATGTTGCCGGAATCCAACGTGATAGGCAACGTCTCCGAGATCGTGCCACCTTCGCCGAGCGAGATGTAGCGAAGCACCGATTGGTAGGCGCGCACAAAGTAGTTGTTGCTGTAGATCTTGACGCCGCCGATGGTGCGCGACGCGTCTGGGAGCGTGTTGATGTACTTTGTGTCGAGGATCTTGTGGCCGCCACAGAAACTGCCCAACGCGTACGCGAGACCGGTGTTGTCGTTCGCGAGCAGAAACACGCGCTGGTTCTTGTCGATGAACTCCTGGATCGTGCCGTTCTTCCATTGACTCGCAGCCATCGTGTTGATCGCCGTGATTGGGACAATGAGATCGCCAAACACGCTCGCCAGCAACGTGTTCAAGTCGCCAAACTTGTTGAGGCGGGAAAGGTCGCTCCCACTGTCAATGTACACGAAGAGTGCCTCTTTCTGGTTCTCCGGCTTGTCCAACCAGGCACGCAGCTCGAGCATGGTGTCACGCGTCTTGGGCTGCTCGCCTGGGCGGATGCCAGACACCGAAGGGAAGCAGCCGAGCAGCTCCGGTCCCCACAGGATCGTGCCGTACTTGGCGAGCTTGGCGTCAATCGCACCAAAGAGCGCGGTGATGGACGCCGAGCCCAAGTTGCCGCAGTGGCCAGTGTGCAAGTCGTCCAAGAAGTAGTGCGCGTCGATTTCGAGCCAGCGAACGCCCAGTTTCAGCTGATCCGTCAAACTCAGCGCGTGGTTGTTCGTCTTCAGGTACGAGTACGTCTTGAGCGGGTTCAGGTTCAGGTTGAAGAGTTGGTCGCGGTTGCCAAAACCGTCTGCGAGCGTGATCGCGCTGTTGTGGGTCGCCGGAAGCTGCGCGTAGCAGATCGGTCCTTTGTAAGCGAGCTTACGCTCGTACGCCAGCGTCTGGTTGAGCCACGTCGGCACGACCACCGAGCCTTTCTGGCAGATCTCGCTGCAGGTTGTGCCCTTGGCGTCGCACTTCTGCACTTTGGTGCACGTAGTGTCGACGAGGTTGTTCGTACCGGGTTTGTTCGTACCGGGCGCGATGGTCTTGGTGATCGTGGGGATCACGTACGCAGGGTTTGTGCACTTGGAGGTGAACGTGCACACCTTCGTGCCTGGAACAGCATTCACGAACTTTGTGGTCGTGGAGTTGAACTCGACCACGCCGTTGAGGAACTCCTCGACAGTGGACCCCAGCAGGTACGAGAACGCGTTCTGCACCGTCTCGAGCAGCGGACGCGCCTGATGCGTGCAGCAGCCATAGTCGATCGTACTTGCGGTCGCGAGTGACGCGCTGTCCGTGTAGTCCTTGCCGCTTACTGCATTGCACTCCTGTCCGGGAGACGCCGTGAAGAACGGCAGGAGCACCGAACCGACAAGCGAGAACTGCTCCTGTGTGTACTTGGTCGTGAGCTGCGAGTAGATCGACGTACCGCAGGTCTGCGTGCCGTCGCGCTTGGAGCAGAACAGGTTGTTGACTCCGTTCACGGCCTCGTTCAGTAGGAACGAGTTCATGCTCACGTTCGCCGGCACCGCGAGGTTCAAGAGGTCGAGCAAGTCAGTGATCTGCGAGCAGCACGCGAGGTCGTTCTGGAAAAGCGTCAACAGCGTCGGCAGCAGCGAGTTCGCGCACGGCGAGATGACAGTGTTGAGCGTCGAGCATAGAGCGTCCATCTGCGTTGCGCCGGTCGCCTTCATGTGCTGGTAGAAGAGCGTCGAGATCTGGTCCGGCGCTGCGAGCATCTTGGTCACGAGGTCGATCACGCTCGTCACGGCTGTGTTGGAGGTCAGCGCCAGGAGATCGTCCAGCGCGCATTCGGTCGAGCCGGCGAGCAGCACGAGCACGTCCCCCAGATTGTTGCCGACACAGTAGTCGAGACCGTAGTCCGCTGGGAGTACCGTGAACGGGTCGGCGGTGCACGTCGCCGCAGCGACACCCAGACCCGAAGGCGACGACGAAATGTTCAGCGCCGCGACCGCGACCGTGGTCAGTCCTGCGAAGAATCGTCGCACACCCATGGAGTTAAAAGTGTCAATGCACCGTGTTATGTTGGACTGGGAAGATTGCAGAATGGCAACCAGGGACAACCGGTGGGTGGTAGCGGCGGTGGTGAACAGCCCTAGTCAGTCAGGGAGGGCCACAGTACTCAACGCTCCGATTGCGACGTACAGGCACGCAAATGCACGCAAATGCACGCAAATGGGCTGGGAGTTCACTCTCATTCGATGCAACCGCGAGCGCGATTACACGCGCGCATCCTCTTGGCTTCCGTATGAGCTTGCGAGAGTAGGACGTTCATGAACCGTCAAAGCCAGGACAGGTGCTCGAGATCTTCCCGATGTGTTGATTTCGAACTGCGTCACTCTCGTTTCTAATTGTCAAACCATACAAATGCGTATATCACAACAGGTTTTCGTACTTTGAAGAGGGGGTCGAGTACTGGTAAATAGACACGTTAGAAACGATTGGAAGGAGTCAAACGAGTCAGCTCGAAATCGAAAGTGATGATGTCTTCATAAAAGAGGCTGACTGGGTGGGGCCATCAACCAGGGACTCTCAAGCTCCCAACCATTTCTCTGAAGGCTTCTCAGCCAAAATGTCAGGGAAGAAACGTCGAAGAGCTCCTTAGTTCCGTGGAGGGAAGTTCTGATTCAAAATGTTGCTCAGCTTCAACGGCGGCCGCAAAACAGAACACTTCAACCTCGAAGGTAGGGGGCTTCATGTCGAGTTGGTGATGGCGATCGATCACCTGTGAATGACTGCACCATGTACCACAACTTCAATCAACATGTTACTGTACCTGTGTCTCTCACTGACAGCATTATGAGACCAGAGTCTTTGGTCTCTTGTTTGCAATGGTAGACCGGTTGCATGTCTACTCATTTCTGCCGCGAGAAAGTGCCTCGGACTTCACGAGTCCAGTCGCATTTGCTCTTCTTCATCGTGTTGCATCAAATGTGCGCAACCGACAGCCGTTGAACTAGCGAGCACGTCTCCAAGTAGCAAGCGCTTTCGCGCTCCGCGAATTGATTCACATTGCAATTACACACGATGAGCAAAAGTAAGCTAATCAAAGGACAAAGTAATGACGCAGTTCTTTTACTGCACTTTGTTCCAATCCTTCACACCTTGCTTCTTTCTGAACGCACAGCTTAGCTTTCGACGCGGCAAGATAATCAATTGGTCTCTAATCAAATGGTGTTTAACATTCTTGGACATTTGACAAGGGACGATGCGTTGGTTTTAGCTGAGTTACTTCTTGCCGCCGCTCTTGCCACCGCCCTGCATGTCCTTGGCGGCTGGCTGCTGCTGCTTGTTTGGTACTGGCACTGCGACCTTCTTCTCTGGCGCTGGCTTGGCCTGCTCCTGCTCCTGCTGCTGCTTGACACTGTTCTTGCGGCCCATGGTGACTTGATTAATCAGCCGGAGGCTTGGAGATGTGGTGGCTGACTTGAGTGCTTGAGATCAAATGCGGAAGTGGGTCTGTTGAAGCGACTGGGACTGACGCACGCCTTGAAAGCACATACACCTTGAATGACGGAGATCTCAAAACCAGCTTTTTCTAGCTTTGGAGGCGAGCTTCAATGAGGTTTCATAACGGCCCCCTTGCTCATTTCTCTCAGTTTATCTTCACTGTGAGGCGAGGATGCTTGGGATCCAGCACAACTCAACCAACCTCGTACACCGTCGCAGAAGAAACTGCCTGCTGCGATCGTGCTTCATCACCCAAGGATTGCGTACATTTGGCTCCCTTTCGCCAACTCTTCACCAAGCAGGGTTGAGAAGCAGAGTCTACACCCACACGTAGCACGCATTCACGTATCTGTGTGAGCAAACCTGCTCGTCACGTGGTGAGTATAGGACACATACGGAGGGCGGCTGGCATCAAGAGGGGCCGAAGTTGGTCGGCCAACCTCCGATGGCCGTTTCGCTCGCTCCAAAAGGTATACACGATATACACGTAGCTCGAGTATACATGTAGCCAAGTTGAAGTAGGGTGCGTGAATTCTCGATCTCCGTTTCATTCTCAGGTCTCAGGTCTCAGGTCTCAGGTCTCAGGTCTCCGACCGCAGGTTGTGTGCCAACATGCACAGTCATGAGACCAACGTCGAAGGTCGGCTGCGCGCCTAAGCATGTAGCACGCGTCTACGCATCGGAAACCTGCCACTGGGGGACCGATTTAGCTATATGAGATCTCTGAGATTCTGGAGTTCCCATGCAGGTAGGCGGTGGTTGGTTCTGCTTTCTGCGCGTCGACGCTCTTTCTCACGCACGACACGCGCGTGCAGCCATGCCATGCCATGCCATACCATGTTATGCCATGCTATGCTATGCCATGCCACACACCATTGGCACAACTGACCCACTTCCGCATTTGATCTCAAGCACTCAAGTCAGCCACCACATCTCCAAGCCTCCGGCTGATCAATCAAGTCACCATGGGCCGCAAGAACAGTGTCAAGCAGCAGCAGCAGGATCAGAAGCAGGCCAAGCCAGCGCCAGAGAAGAAGGTCGCAGTGCCAGTACCAAACAAGCAGCAGCAGCCAGCCGCCAAGGACATGCAGGGCGGTGGCAAGAGCGGCGGCAAGAAGTAGAACCCCTCGGATACTCTACTTCCCAAGCCAACCCACTCCAGACTCCGCGAGTCAGCCAAATTCGTCGGTCAGAGATTATGAACCAAAGAGGCATAAATATATAGAAACTTTTTTTCCACCAAGAACCGTCCAGGTCCATACACTGACTTGCTCCTCTTTCCGACCATCTACAGAGAGGAATGCATCGTTCGTCCATGCAGTCACCTCAAAGCCCACTGTGGCGTTCACTGTGGGACGCTGGCGCTGGCGACGGCGACGGCGTGGCGCACAAGTTCTCCACCGACTTTGTCCGACGATCTCTCCCGAGCGAACCCATCGATTGATCCATAGAAAGAATTCCATTCAAATCGCATTCCGAGTGCCAGAATGTAGAGCCAACAGCCCTTTTTCCGAGCAAGGCAAGACAAGACGCGAGAGACTTCCGCTGACTCCAAAAAGAGCCACATGTGCGAACGAAAGCATGCAGAATTTCGTGCGAAGCGACCACACCTTCCTTCAAGCTTGGGCCTCGGGTTCTCCACTGGCTGACAATACACCACATAGTTACCAAGAGCTTCAGGCTTAAATTTTTCCACGAAAAGCTTATTCCAGCGAGAAGAGAAACTCGAAGAAGCGCAGAGAAGCAATAGAGAACTTTATAGAGCACTCCTGTAGGTAGATAGGGAGGGAGGGCTTCACAAGTGAGTACACACTTTGCCTGGAAGAGCTGGCGAGTTGCGTGTATATGTCTGGACGAATACTACTGTTGTACTTGTATGGGGAAATGGATTATGAGCGTCGCGATCTGGAGGATTCTTATATTTTGGCTTGTGAGTCACAGGCTTGTGAGTGACGCAACTGAATTGTGGTGGCGATAGAGCGGGCGATGGGGCGAGCGTGATTGGCGCAAACAGGTGACGTTTGTGGGGGAAAGAAAACAGCCAATGCACCAGATTCACCTTTCATAACGAAAACAAAATTCTTCTAGTAGATACAATATAATATACAGGTGCCTCTACTGCTTTTATATTGTTAAATTTTATTGCATATTATCTGATGATTTATATACAGGCTAATTGATTGTGATACGGATATATGAACATCAGCTGGGGTTGACTGTACTTCCCACAAAAAGCCCGCCAGCACTGGATGCAAAGGGCGAAAAACACGCCCAAGTGCCCCACGAGAAGAGCTCCAGACGCCAATACTCCTCATCTTCTCGCGCTCTGTCCGCTCACTGCAGCTCACTACTAGCAGCAGCAGCAGCAAGCTCTTCGTTCATTCATCTACTCACTCACTCACTTACTTGCTTGCTTTGCGTACCATGGGCGCCGAGCGCAAGCGCAAGCAGCTGGCAGCAGCAGCAGCGTCATTATGTCCGTCCTCTTCCCCTTCTTCCTCTATAGGCACAGCCGCCAGCAGTGCAGTCGCCGCAGCTCACGATCATGATCCGCACCCGCCCGCGCGCCACGCCAAGTTCTACGCGATCGCCGCCATCACCGACCCTCTGAGTCCGCCTCACGCTGGAGGCGCTCCCGATAGACGACGGTCGCCTGTATTAGCAATAGCAGATGCTGACGACGAGCCTGAGCCGAAAGCTGCAGGTGCAGATGCAGCGCTTCGCCGCCCCGCTACCGAGATCGACATGTCGCTGCTGCCTCGGTCTGTGATGGAGCTCGTGTTCTCATTCGCGATGAAGGACTTGTCGCTGAAGCTCGGCCCCGCCAAGTGCAAGGGCTGGAAGCGCGTGAGTCGCGAGAAGATCGACATCGACAAGCTTGCGCGCTGGCGTGGCGTGTGCACCTACTGGCGCGAACTCGTCGACGAGATCATCGCGAGCTTCAAGCAGCGAAGGGTCAAGATCAATTTCTCGTACAAGAACAGCGACCAGGTGCTCACGAGTGTGAAGGAGATCATCGCGCATGGCGACCAGCTCGTGGACCTGCGCGTCGCGCTCTACGGGTACTACGACGTGCGCCAAGGCTTGGACGCCGCGAGTCGCATCCCCTGGCACGAGTTTCTGCAGCACTGCCCGAACCTGCAGCGACTCGATCTCTCGGAGATGACGTTCCTCACGCGCACGCACATGGGCAAGATCGTGCAGGCCGCGGCGCAGTACTGTCTCAAGCTTCAGGCGCTCGTCCTGCCGCTGCCGCTCGCATGGGACAAGTACGCGCGCTTCTACAGCCGAATCGCTGAGGGCGAGAGCAAGTTGGCGCTCGACGACGAAATCTTCCAGGAGAAGCTCGAAGGCGCGCTCGCGCGCTGGTTCACGCGCGGCCGCCACTCGGGTCTGCGGCAGCTCACAGTCGCGCACACGCTCTGGACCTCGAACGCGTTCATTGCCGCAGTGACCAAGTACTGTCCGCACATTGAGGTGCTCGACGGCTGGAAGCTGACGTATCTGTGCGACGGCTGGGCACCCATCACGTGCGATGAAGAGTGGAAAGTGACGGACGCGACGTGGGCGGAGTTCTGCAAGACGTGCGTGTACCTGCGTGAGTTCAACTGGGCGGTCGTGCCGTTCACCGATGCGTTCTTCCGACCGTTTGGCGCGACACCGAAAGTGCTGCTCACGGATCTGTACTTGGATTTCTCCGACTCGTTCGGTGCTGAAGAAGGTACAGAGGACGTGTCGATGAACCCTGCAGTCCCGGGCGTTGGCACGCGAAGGATAACCACTTTCCCACCGGCGCCACAACCACAACCACTACCTCAGCCACAGCCCCAGCCTGAACCACCACCGTCGACAGAGTACGTGGATATCTCCAAACCCTACTCGTCAGAGGGACTATGCGCCTTAGTCAGCGGTCTCCCGTTCCTCACGAAACTCAAAGTGTACCTGCACCCGAGCTCTCGCATCGACGTGAACGTCTTTGACGACCAGTTTCTCATCCAGTTGTCCAAGTCGACGCCGTACCTGGAGCAGCTGAGCATCGTCGAAGCTGGTCAGTATGAAGGTGCGGAGGCGATCGAAACGATCACTGAGAAGGGGCTGACTGCACTCGCGGGCATGTCGTCGCTCTCGGACGTGGGGTTCACCGCGATTGAAGAGATCTCGGCAGACGGCCTTCTTGCGTTTGTGCGGAATCGGTCCTCCCACTGCGCGCGCCAGCGGAACATCAAAGTCGGCGTGATGAAAGGCATCGGGATGTGCATCATCGACATTTTGAAGACCATGGCCAAGGATGAGCCAGGTTCCTTCGAGGGCAAGCCGTTCGCGCTCGTAATCGAGGACCAGGGGTTCTACCGAGGTCGGTCCGCCGACCCCAAATCCGTGAAGCGAGTCGAGGACAAGATGCACTCGCTCAAGACGCTGCTGGAGAAGAAGCACCCGAGCGTCAAGTGCCAGCTCACGCTCGCGAAGGAGAGGGGTTCGCTGCGTCGCGACCTTCCCTACCGGATCGCGAAGTTCGCAATCTTCAGCACCTCGTGGTCGTTTCCAGATTCTTTTGGCGGCACTTTCTACCGTGGAGACATCGCGTATGACGCCAAGAACCAGGGCAAGAGTCCGTTCGAGATGATCCTCCGGGTCGGGTGAGAGAAGAGAAGAGAGAGTGGAAGTTTGTGGTGACTGAAAACGGAGCCGAGGGAGAGCTAGAGGCAGGCGAAATACTACGAAGGGCTGTCAGGGGGGTTAGAGGAGACCTGGGGCGTTCAACTCAAGTGTAACAACATGCTGTAAATTATAGAGGAAATTGGTTGTCATGGGGACTGATTTGGGTTCAATTGTTCGGTATTGCCCCTTCAAAATTGAATACAGTGGTGCTGACTTTCAGCAGACAGGACATTTGACTTGATTTAATTATGATGCATTCATTAAGCAGGTTCTATTCTTCATTATAAGATTTTTATCATGCAAAGAGCATTTGTTTCTTGCGATTTTAGGCAGAAATGCTCTTCATAATTACACAACTATATTCAAGTGATGCCTATCAATGCGCCAAAAAGCCAAACTGACTGACTTGAGCGGGAACGACAACGAAAAAGCTGCTGCAGAACAAGACCAACAGCGTTTCCTCTGCCCTTGCCTTCGTCCAGCGCATCCACCAGCGACGCTCGTACCCGCTCCACCACCAGCGACTGCCAATAATGTCTCTGAAGCGCGCAGTTACAGCACTGGTGGCAGCGGAAGACCCCAACACCACTACCATCACCACCAACCCGAAGCGAAACAGACATGAAGAGAGCTCCGCCATCGTCGTAGAGGCGACTGTGGAAACTGCTGCTCAACTGCCTCGACCGCTCTTCACTCGCGTATTGGCGTTCGCAGTCAGCGGCTTTGTCCCCGCGGAGAAATGCGCGCCGCAGCGTCCGAACCTGCCGATCCACAAGCTGAGGACCATGGCGCTGGTGTCAACCGAGTGGAAGAATGCGGTGCGTGCTGTGGTGCAGGAGTTTATAATCAACGTCTTCCAGGTGAAGCTGCTCGATGTGCAATCAGAAGACGACTTTGAAGAGCTCCAGAGCGAATTCGAGCGACGCGGAGACCAATTACTGGATGTGCGCGTGACGATCGACGCAAAGCTCAAGCCAAAGGACCTGGCGCTCTTGGACTGGGATGCGCTGTTCACCAAGTGCCCGAAGCTGCAGCGACTGGATCTGCAGAACGTTCCGCTTGAACACAGCGCGCTAGGTTTGATACTGGACGCTGCGTCCTCGAGCTGTCTCGAGATGGAAAGCCTGATTTTCTCGAAAAGCAGCTCGACAACCAAGGCAGCGAAGAAAGTGAGTGCTGCAAACTACAGCAAGCTATACGAAGCGCTCGAGAAGTGGAGCGAGGCCGATACTCACATCAAACAGCTGACGGTCCCGAATCGCCAAGAAGACGGCGCCATGGCGCCAACCACCAAGCTTCTGGAGGTGGTTGCCGAGTTTTGTCCCTCGCTGGAGTTCCTGGATGGCTGGAAAGCAGCTTACAAAGTCGAGGACTTTGTCGAGTGCGACGAGAAATGGTACATTTCGCCGAGTACCTGGACGCAATTCTGTGAATCAACGGGCTCTTCACTGCGTGAGTTCAACTGGGCGGTCGCGCCATTCCACGACGACTACTTTCAGATCTTTGCAGCGTCACCAAAGCCGAAGCTGCGGAGGTTATGTCTGACAGTGAGTGAGAGCTGGAGCTGGGACGACTTTAAGTTCCAGGAAGAACAACAAAAGGAAGACAAGGACAACCTCTTGCCTGAAGAGCTGGTGTCGCCACCAACCGCCGATACTTTGTCGTTGGTGATCAGGGCAGTACCCCACTTGGAGCAGCTTTACGTGATCTTGCATTCTAACATAGAAGAGCCAAGTTCTGTCGACGCTGACGCCTTTGGCGATGATTTCCTTAGTGCCATTGCTGGTTCGTGCCGTTCTCTCACTGAGATCAAGCTCGTGGAGATCGACGCGGGTCAAGAAATCGCCCCGATCTCAACCATTTCAAGTGAGGGGATTACTGCGCTTAGTCAGCTCGATAGCCTTCAGAACGTGGTCATCACGGGCGTTGAAGGCAGGGAGCTGGGCGTGTTTGCCTTCATCAAGCACTGGCAAGACTCCAAGAGGCAGCGCACCGTGGACATTGGGATCGACCAGGGCGAGAGCGGACGAGCGTTCTATGACGAAGCGCTCGATTTGCTGGCAAAGATCCTAAACGACTTAGATGACGAAGAGGATGGCGATGAGGTAGTGCCCAAGATCGCGGTCAAGGTCCGGAATTTAACCACCGATCCCGATTTCAAGAGCAAGAATCTGAAGACTTTCTGCAAAGACTGGAACAAATCGGTCCGGGAGATCAAGACGAAGCGTCCATGGCTCCGTATTGCGATCGAGGCTGACGGCGTGCTGGAAGAAGGCTCCGTGTCGGCGTTCAGTACGATTGGGAAAATCGTCGTGTCCTCGAAAGAAGCGGATCTAGACGTGTTTGACAAGCTGGCTTCGCTCAGTCCTCCTGCTATTTCCGCTGTTGTAGTCCAAACCATAGGCAAAGGAAAGAGAGAGAGCGTGGCGAGTGTGGAGACTCAGTCCAGTCAGGAGAATCAGAGCAGCGGCGTATCAGAGGACGATGACTCGGAGGGGTACGGCAGCGTGGTGGAAGAGTCGGAGAGTTCGGAAGCGACGAGCTCGGATTCGGAGCCAGAAGCACCTGCACCTCGTCGTCGCAATCGGAAACCATTGAAGAGACTGAAGCGCGCGACTCCGACTGAAGAGAGCGATTCAGAAGCAGAAGTAGGTTCCGAGCCAAGCGCCAGCGACTCGACGGAGATTTTGCCAGTAGACTCGGCCGATTCGGACTGACATATTTTATAAATTGTAAGAAAACTGGTTGGATGTCTAACCTCCTTCTTGCTATTTCACCACAACTCACACAAGAATGATGACAGTCATCTTTGTTACAGCTGAATGATGCACGTGTCTGGATGTTGGGCAATTTTTTCCTGTAACTTCGCACTGAGTGCGCTTCTACGAGTGTACACAACTAGTTTCCCCACCCGCGCGACATTTTTGTTCATTGTCAGTGATGGAACAATGCTGACTCTCGTGAAGCCGTCCTTGTCTCTGCTGTTCGCTGATGATTTCTCCCTCAGCACAGCGACGAAGCGCAAGTGTGCGTACTGAAGCTTCATTTCCACAAACGCGGACTCCAGAAAGCTCTTTTTGAACACGAAGCCCCGTCGGCACGAAAGTGAGATCACTAGTGGCTTCTCGCAGTGAACTAAAGTGGAGTCGCCTGCAGTCAAGTTGGTTAGCAGATCGCTCACGACCTCTCCAAACTGGTTGCCGAGTTCGCGGATTTTGATGGTTTTATGTGATACTTCATAGTTCACTGGGAAATCATCGCTGAGCGATAGAATCCCGTCCGCGGAGCACTTGGCACCTTGCAGCTCGACTGATTCCAGGCGCTCGAGACCCGCGAGCGCTTGAACCCCGTGGTCCGTGATCGAGTTCATGAGCGACGAGCCCCCGCCGACCTCGCGAATGCGCAGCCTTTCGAGCCGTGGGCAGGAACGCACCAGCTCAGTGATAAACTGGTCATTGAACACCTCGCCATCGATCATCTCGTCCAAGTGCGGATACACGAACGCGTGCGAGGGCTGGATGCGATGCAGGATCACGTCCAATGTCTGCAGCTTTGGACACGCACGGACGACTGCGCAGAGCCCATTTGCTGAGTACTCGCTGCGCCGGATGCGAAACGGTGCCTTCGCGTTGTACGTGAGTTGCAAGTGCGTGAGCTGCGGCTTTTGCGTCTCCCCAAACGGGAGGAAGAAATTGTCGGCGAACGGCACGACGACCCAGCTGAACTCTCTCAAGTACGCACACGTGGTGCAGAACTTGGCCCAGACCTCTTGGGACACACAGAGACTCTCTTCGGACACGACGAAGCGCAGGTCGTTGTATGACCGCTTCCAGCCGTCCAAGTACTCGATAGTCGGGCAAAACCTGGTGACCGTCGTGAGAAACTGGTTGGACGTGTGGTGGTGGTCGAGGGTATTGCGACTTGGTACCGTGAGTTGCAAGAGTCCTTTGGTGCCACCAGTACCAGTATCGGAAGGCTGGTACCAGCGAGCCATTGCGGCGTAGAGCGCTCGGAAGGTCTCGTCGATCGTTGCGTCGACCGCTTCCGCGTGGATACGTTCCTTCATGGGCATCACGAGCGCCTGCATGTCCACACAATGCCTGGACGCGGCGTCGAGGAGGTCTCCGATACCAAAGTGGTGCAGCGGCACTTTGGAGAGATCCAGGCGCTGCACGTGCGGGCAGTACACAAAGAGCGTGTTCCAGTCGATCCATTGCGGATGGCAATTGGTGTCGACAGCATTGGTACCAGCGCTGCCGCCATCTTCAGTGTCATCATCATCATCGTCGCCAACATCGTCGTTTTCCCTCGTAGAAGAAGCATCAAGCGTCTGCCACCAGAGCCTCTGCTTTGGTACCACAATGTGGATGCGCAGATCCTGCACCAAGTAACCGTGCTGCTTCAGAAATTTTTCATACTCTTTTTGCTGCGCATCTTCGTTGCCGATCGTGAAGTGCAGCGTCAGCACGCGCGTCTCGTAGTTCTCAAGCAGCGTCTCCGTCGCGCGGCGCCACGTTTTACACACGCACGCGAGCAGCAACAGGCCAGCCGTGGTGGGCTCCGTGACGCACTTGGCAAAGTCGCCTTGTGATGCTGGTACTGAGCTTGGTGCGACTGGAATCAGCGCCGGTGCGTGCGCGAACGCGAGGATCTCCTGGAGCACCGCTACGGGCAGCGCCGCCTCCGCCATCTTCGCTTGTCAAAATGTCAGCGTCTCTGATACCAAAACATCAAGTGTATCAGGCGTATCAAGCGTATCAAGCTGCTTCGAGCATTTTCATTGGCTATAATTAGCGATCTCGATTTGGTCTTTCAGTATCAAACATCTTGATACTCAATAAAAGTCGTGCTTAGCGAGCCGCGCCGTGCGCTTCTGCCTCCGGCTGGCACGCGAGCTCTTCTGCTTGTGGATCTCAAAGGCGTCGTCACCCTTGGAGACACCCAGGAGCGTCGCCACGTGCACGAAACCGCCGTGCTTCTTGCGGATCGCGTGCACGAGCTCGTGGTGCCCGAGCTCCTTGAGCAGCTTCGTATCAGGCAGCTGCATCTGTTGGTTCTTTTTGGTATCAGCGCTTACAAGTCCTAGTTCTTTGGAAATCTCGCGGAGTGCCTGCCATACAGAGCATATTAGCTATGCACTTTATAGGAGTACCGTATCGGTCAAGAAACGACAGCGTCCTCACCTTCAAGACGTTGCTGAGGTTGCTAAAGTCGGTGATGGCGCTCTTGCTCTCATCGTTGGTTGAGAACAATCGGCGTGGCGCTGGTCTCCATGTGCAGTTGGTGGTGGCGATGCTCGATAAAGCATTGCATACAGCAGCACTGCTCGGGTGCTGGTGCTGGAGTAGCAGTGTAGCTGGAAAGAGTCGTCGTAGCGCCATCATGTTGCTTGCTGCTGGTATCAATTGTTTGTGTCGTTTGTGTCGGTTGTGTTTTGCCACGGTTTGATGCGGTTCAGTTCGCAGACCCAATTCGGACCGGTTAAAATTACGCAGCAAAGTGAGCCCGACCCGTGCCTCTTCGGGGCACAATCTGCGACGTGTGAGAACGAGTGAGCCAAAAGGACGCAGTCGGATTAACTGACAAACTGCTCGGGTTCATCATCATGTCGTACGACACGCTTATCGACGAGCTCGTCTCGCTCTCGCACACCGACTCGAGTGAGTCCAAGGCTGCGACGGCGCTGGAGCTCGTGCTTGATGGAGACGTCGATGGGCTGCGGCTGCTGCTGCAGAGCGAACATGAGTGCACCACCTCGGGTCTCCGCGTAAACGCACGCAATCCGCACAGTGGCCGAGCGCTTCTGCACGAAGCCTGTGCCGAGGGCAACCTGGAAATCGTCAAGCTCTTGCTCGAGAAGACCAACGCGGACCTCATGCTGCGGACAGTGCTGGTAGCGAACATGAAGGTCCAATTTGCCTTCTGCTAACCTATTCTAAATGTGCTGATTATTTGCTGGCGTGGTTGGATAGGGTCACAGCACACCACTGCACTTCGCAGTGACCAACAACCACCGCGCAATCGTGTTTCTGCTGCTGAGCTATGGAGCTGATGCACTGAGTCGAGATCGCTTTGGCTGCTCACCGATGCACTATGTCAAGTCGCTCAACGTCGCAAAGCTGCTCATCCAGTACGGCGGCAAAGTGCTGGACTACAGCTCGGTCAGTGTTTCTCAGGGGTCAGTAGTTAGTCCCGAGGTACTCATCCACGGTTTGTATTTATGGTGCTGATCTTGTGCTTAGAAGCGCAAGAACGCGCTTGAGAGCGTGCTGATCTTTGCCGAGAGCGGCAACGTTGAGGACGACGCCACTCGCAGAAATTTCCAAAAGTTCCTCAAGCGCCAGGCGGAACTCGAATACAAATACAAACTAGAGAAGCTGCGGCACCTCAAGAAACAACAAAAGTCGTCTTCGGCCGCAGTTAACAGCAGAGGCGAGAGCTCACCAGGGAGAAAGCATAGGAAGAAGCACACCGTAGCTTTGTAATGAAGAAGTACTCATGGCCATTCCATCCTTCGCAAATTGTGTTACCTGAGATCAATTGAACCGTTACCACTTTTGCTAGTTTCTATTTCTCGTCGGCTGCGAACGGGTCGCTTTCTTCGAGAACAAGCTCTTGTTTTGCGGTGCCGAGTCCCCAGTTTACCGGATCCTTCTGGATCATTTTCTCGGTCAAGTACTGCAGCGTCGGTGGGTTCAATAGCGCTTGCGGAGGCGGTAGTGGCTGTTGTTGATGTTGCTGTAATGGCGAAAGTCCCTTGTACTCCTGAAAGCGCTTTGCGTGCGAGTCGCTCAGCAAATGCGTCAGGTTGATGCGTCCGTGACCGGGAACCATGATGCTGAAGCCGTCATCGTGCGGTTCCTGTCCAGCGTCGCCTTTCATCTCGACTTTCACAGCCGCCGTTTGGAGTGAGAGCATGCGAGGAGATGCCATCCGTGGGGACTGGTGCTGCTCTTGCACAGTAGATCTGCTCGTCAGCGGCTTGGTTTCTTTCGCAGTATCGGTCGATCCTCCCTTAGCGTCCGCGTCTGCGTCTGTTCCCTTGAGTTTCTTCTTCGCCAGGCGCTCGCGGCGCTTTTTCTCCTTCCGCTTGCGCAATTCCTCTTTCTGGCGCGCTTTCTCGACCTGGAAGAGCAACTCCAGGCGGCGTCGCTCTTCGTCGTGCTCCTTGGAGATACGCTCCATGACACTCTCCATTTCGAGCTGACCAAACACAAAAGCAAAGGTTAACAGGCGAGCATTTTGACAAATCGTTCATCAGACAAGCGCTCAACGCACCAGCTGGCTCGCATCACCACCACTCGCATGCTTTAGTGTTGCATCCATCTGAGTTACAGCTTCGCTCAAGGACGCCTGCAACCCACTGCTCTGTTGCTCACTCTCCTCCTTACTTTCCTCACTCTCAGCGGTTGCTGTGGCTTTCGATTCCTTAGTCGGCTCTGAAGTCGCTCCATCCTCTTCAGCCGCGGCAGCAGGCGGCTCGCCGTATCCGTCCCACGCTGGCGACACAAACTGCTGGTTCATGTCTAGGTAGCCACACAGCGGTGGCGCCTCCCACTTGCTCTCGCCCGTGACCGAGTACACGTAAAAGAACGCCTGTGAGCCTTCGTCCCAGTCCTGGACCCAGTACCCGTCGTCGCTCACGCCGTTGAACTGGTCCTGGATCTGGTTCTGCACGCGGAGACCCTCGGACTCGAGCAGCAGCCACTCAAGCAAAAGCGGCACGAGCGCGGCGTCGCTCTCCTGGATCTGCGAGAAGACGAACTCAAAGATCTCTTTTTCTTGGGACACCAGGTCTTGCTGGTAGTGGACCTTCTCTTTGAGGAAGAGGTACCTAGGAGTCAAAATTGGTCATGAGTCAATTTCCAAGACAGTGAAAGATGAGAGACTGAATGGCGTCGGGTAATGAACCAGGTAGAGAGGAAAGGACACCACGTACATTTTGTCCATTTCTGGCTGGGCCACGCTCTTGAACTCGAAGCACTGGGCCTTGGCCTGCTTTAAGCGACTCTGGATAGTCTCGGTTTGCGCAAAGAGCCCCGCGAGTTCATTCCCTGACATTGTACCGCTAGAAAGTTGCTGCTGCTGGAGCTCGGAGTTGAACTGGTCGTCGATCTCCGAGGCGACGAGATGCAACATTTGCTGCTTCATCGTCGCGTTCGTGTCTGCGATCCGCTGTGCAACGAGCAAATCCACTTTGAGTCTCTACATATCGATGGGAGGAGCGATGGGAAAATGATGAGTCAGAAGAAAGGCATCGAATAGGGAGTTTAATAGAAAAAAAGCCGCATCACCTCTCGGATTAAGGTTCTCTCGAGCTCTTTCAACCGATCGTCAGCTGAAGGCATCTCGGCGTCGGTTTCAGTTTCGCCTTGAACAAATCAAGGTCCTGGGGAGTTAGGCAGGCGAACTAGGACAATACATGGAAACCCGTAGCAGACTCATGAACCACAGTCTTACCTTCTTCTAGAGTCTCAGACATTTCCTCGGAAGCTGTTGCATGAGTAGTACTGGCGTGCTGGCTCATTTCGATCAGCACCTCCGCCCACGGCACGAGCCCTTCTTCCGTCTCGTCTAGCAGCTCGCCGCGCGCTTTCGACTCGAGAATGGATTTCGCGATCGCGAGTTGCAGGATCCACTCCGAGTATTCCGGAGTCAAGCTGCTCACACTCTCATCAAGTGTAGCGCCACTAGCTAGAAACAGCAGTACAAACGAGACCATCAGTTCATTGCCAGTCCGGATCATGACACCACCTCCAGGTGGATAGGTAGGTGCTACCATTTACCCCACCTCGTTTTTCCGCCGCGAACTGGCTGATCTTCTCACAAAAGGCACTGTACTCCTCAAACGCGAGCAGGGTCTTGATGAAAAACCGCCGCTCGCCCGACGCGTGCTCTCCCAGACGCGCGCTCTCCTCCAGCACAGCCACAAGGTCTTCCCCCGAGCAACCCAGATCCGCGATCACCTGTTCGAGGAGCCGCTCGACGAGGTCTTTGAACAGCAGAAATGTATCATACTGCTTCAGCGAATAGCCCTGCGTGACGCCCTTCTTCTCATCGTCATCGCCATCATTATGAACGTCCGAGCCTTTTGCGTCCCTGTCACCGGAGTCGAACACTAGGAACTTGCGGAAATGGGCCTCGAGGAACTCGGTCACGGCGTCAAGCCACGCCGAGCTCTGCAGGAACTGCGCCACAGCGTCGATGAGGAACTCCTTCCCACTCATCACGAAGGCATCGAGACGCAAGGAAAAGTAATGGATAGCGATGAGCCTCAAGCGAGGGAGGGAGCGAAAGTTAAATATGTAGGGTCGGGTCAGGATCTGCTGGACTATCTATCTGTGAGAGCATTTTTGGCCACCAGTTACATGCATATTTCAAAACTCCTCGAAACGTGTGTGTGTGGGGGGGGAGGGGGGGCATTCGTGTTCCAGTCCAGTTCAGTATCCTCGTCCAAAGCCAAAGCGAACCAGGATTTCGTTCTCCTGTGCCATTGTGTGGCTCTACTGTCACTTTGTGAGCAGCAGGAGGGAGCGTGAGGCACTGGCCTTTCACGCGTGGACTCTCTCTCTCTCTCTCTCTCTTCCAAGCTTCAGCAGCGATGTGGTCCTGCAGCGTGACCCTCTTCGTTCTGGGTTGTCCTTGTGACAGACAAATGTGAGCCTAGATACAACGGATTGCATTTGCATGTTGCCTGGTGCCCATCATGGCTTCAGTGCAGTCAAGAAGACTTTGAGTTTACTGGGCAATGAGGCAAGTTGGAGGAGCACTTGGTACTGCCACTTCAACCTATTCATGCGACCGATTTCTGCCAATCAATAACCGTGATTTCACATATAAGCCAATGAAAAACCTAGAAGTCGCTCGGAATCGAAATTCTCCAAGCCAACCAAAAATGATTGCCTGACTGAATAGTGGGACAAGTCCCGGATCAGGTCGCCACCTTGTGAGCTCGAAGGTGCTCGCCAGCTCCTGGCTGATTTGCCTCGGATGACGACGCGACAGACGAGGTGGACAGATGGCTGCAAATCCCAACCAGGTGTTCCCCCCTCGCATCGCCAGATTTCAGCGAGCGTGCATCTATCAGCCCAGCCATTTCGGCATTTCGTCAGTGACAGAGAGTCGAGGCGAGGCCCCAGTTCAGAACTCGAGGACTATTATACACATCAATTCGATCCTCCCTCGAATACACGACGAGAGATGATCTACACGTCGCCGTACGAGAACCTACCGATCCCGCAGGACAAGACGCTCTGGGACTTTCTGGAGCTCCACGCGCGCGACGAGGCCACGGCGCACGCGCCGGCGTTCATCTGCAGCGTGACGGCGCGCCAAGTGAGCTTCTCGCAGATGTTCGCGCAGGCTCAGTTGATCTGCGCCGGCCTCCATGCGCGCGGCATCAACAAGGGCGATGTACGATACAGTATGCTTGAGACATGCCGATGATACTACTTGACAGAATGGTCGCTAATGCACTGGTGGTGTTGGTCGTGTTGCTGCTATACACAAGATAGATTGTCGTGTTGCACTCGATGAATTGCATCGAGTACCCCGTGGTGCTCTATGCGCTGACTCGCCTCCAAGTGATCTGCTCGGCCGCGTCGCCGATGTTCAACGCGCAGGAGCTGAGCGAGCAAGCAATAACTGCCAAGGTACTGTCATATTTTGTCCTCGTCGAGCCCCACACGAGCTGACAAGTAAGCTGCAGATGCAGTATCAAACTAACTCTGCTGCTTGTCCGCTCACCCTGGCTTGTGATGCAGGCAAAAGCCATTATCTCCCACAAAGCGCTTGCCCAGGTCGCGGTTGACGCCGCCAGACTCACCGGAATCGATCGTACTCAGGTGTACACGATGGCGCCTGCGTGTGGGAACGTGGACCTGGTGTCGATGGAGTACGTCCGACCCCTTTCATAGTTGATATCTTCCGTGCCCGCTTATGATAAGACTGACCTGGTTGTATTTTATTTGGCTATCTTATTGCTGTCACGCCAGAGATTTAATAGCGAAGAACCTGTCGTTCCCGGACTTACCGCGCATCGACCCGCAAGCAGTGATACTGCTCCCATTCTCCAGCGGCACGACCGGGCGACCCAAGGTTGGTCATTTTGTCAGGCACAGTATTCTCTATCATCGGATGTGGACAGAATCTAGGCGAGGCATCTAAGCCTGTTGATACAATACTGCTGCGCTTACCACAGGGCGTCAAGATGACTTCACGAGCGCTGCTCGCGTCTACCATCAGCTTCAGTTATGTCAACCAGCTGGGCCAGTACACACTCGCACTGCTCCCGTTCTACCACATCATGGCAACAACAATATCCAATTCGTGCATCTACACGGGCAAGACGGTCGTGGTGATGCCGAAGTTCGTTCCTGACCAGTTCCTGAGCCTGGTCGAGCACTACAAACTCGAGAAACTGCACATGGCTCCACCCGTGGTGCTCTTTTTGGCGCAGCACCCGATGGTGGACAATTACGACCTTTCAAGTTTGAAAGAGATCGGATGCGGTGGCGCGCCGCTGGGGGTCGAGATTGAAGCTCGGGCTGAGAAGAGGCTCAGCGCGACGGTTCTCCAGGGCTTCGGCATGTCAGAGCTCTGTGGTGGTGCCGTGTACTCCACGTCGTTCGCCAAGCGCGCGGGGTCCACGGGCAAGCTGATGCCCAATGCGTCGCTCAAGGTCAAGTGTCTCCGAACCGGCAAGAACCTACCACCAAATCAGCTAGGGGAACTCATGTTCCACACGCCTCACATCATGGAAGGCTACTTGAACAATCCGCAAGCCAGTGAAGACGCGATCGACGAAGACGGGTTCGTGCGCTCCGGGGACGTCGGGTACATCGACGACGACGGCTTCGTGTTCATCGTCGACCGCATCAAGGAGCTCATCAAGTACAAGGGTCACCAGGTGGCCCCCGCGCAGCTGGAGGACGTGCTCAACAACCACCCAAGCGTCACCGACTCCTGCTGTGTGCGCGGCTTCAATTTCACGACCAGCGAGGAGATCCCCAAGGCGTACGTGGTCCTGAAGCACACCCCAGAGGTAGACACCTCCCAGCGTATCCTCGAATTCGTCGCTTCCAGAGTCGCACCGTTCAAGATTGTGCGCGAAGTGGAGTTCATCGACGCGATCCCGAGGACACTATCTGGAAAGATCTTGCGCAGAGAGCTTCAAGTTAGGGAGAACGCGAAAATCAACGCAATACGTCGGCAACACGTGATGGACGTTCAGCTATAGTAGAGTAGAAGGCTTTGAGCACAAAAAACTAGAGGCATTGCGTGTTTGAGGTCACGTTTCGGTCGTCAGCTATAAGAACGAAAAGACTGTAGGTAGCTACACCGTAGTCCCATTCAAGCAAAGAATACCTACCCTACCCGAGGCTCTGCTATGGCTCCCGGTGAAAGAACTTGACTAATAAAATCATCTGACAGTTTGTGCGCCTTGCGTACGAAGTACCAATACTGTCGCCAGTTGGAGAATTGAATTCGACTTTTGCATTGGACAAGGAGTAACATGACGCAGAAAGCGTGGTTTGTTGTCGTGACCGCGCGTGGTGAAGCGTTCTGGCCAAGAGCAGCCTTTGTGGTGCTCCCAGATGACGCAGGCGTCGCCGTGTTCCGAAAGCAATTGAAGATGGCGTACACCATCGCATTCGCCTACGCTGGTGAAGCTCAAGACAACTTGCAGGCAGCAGCTATTGCGCAGTGCCTACACGTTTAGGGTTTCTTTCGCGCATGAGGCGAGTCGTAATTCGGGATTCGCCTATTCTGAAGAGATGGCTGGCCCTCGAATGCTCAATCAGCCGCAAGATGTTGTCGAGTGGGACGAGTTTATAAAGAACCCAGACCACCACGTTGTTTCTGGCAAAGTGCTGAAGCTAGAAGCTGCTACTAGTGGAGCTCGCAAATACAGACAAGCGCGAGCTCTGCGTGATTCTCTGCGTGATTGGCATGGACCCAACAGTCGACGAAGTGTTTGCTGACTTGAAGCGTGATGGTGTGCCATTCGCGCAACTTTTGAGTGACGATAGGGACGGATATAGGCGAGCACTCGAGGAATTGAATCTCTTGACTACGAAGAAGAGGTGAGACCTGAGGGTGTGGATACGTGAGCCGGGCAGGCGAGTTTGAGAATGTCGCTGCGTCGCGGCTAATGAAATCTACCCTCGTCGACGTCACGCGCTGGGCTAAGGAGGACGACTTGTGGTTGGCGTGTCCAAGGATCGCAATGTGAGCATTGCAATGGACCAAGATGACTTCGCTTCTGAAGGCGCGCAGTGTGAATCAACATATCAACGGTCGGGAACACAAACATTGTCAAATATTGAATTGCACAATAACTTTTTGTAACCATCAGCCGCTGTATTGCCGAGCATCATGCATTCAAGAACAGAAGAACTAGCCTGGTTTGAAAGGATCCATTTCGAGTCTTGAAATGCTTTGAACCTAGGAGGGAATCACCGTTCCCTCCCAGGGTTAAAAAAAGCTCCACAGCCCAAAGCGCGAGAACGATGCTGAATACGCTCTTCGGCAAGAGCTCCAAGGAGCCAGCTGTCCCCAGCGGCGACAGCGGCAGCAGCAGTAAGAGCCCGACGCCCAGCACTGTACTGTCGTCGCCATTTTCATCTCCTGCTACCACTGCGCCTGCTGCTGGCGAACAGCAGCAGCAACCGCCTGTCGCCGCCGTCGCTGCCCCAATTGCACTCACTTTGTCGGCAGATGTACTGGCGTTCGCGGTCGACAGCGAGCTCTCCGAGCTCCAGAAGCGCGGTTTCGCAGGGCTTTGCGCCTGTGCACTCCCCGATGTGAGCGACGGCTCAATCCAGCTGCGGTGGTCAAAGACGTACCTCGCGCTTGTGGTGACCCACTTCCTTGCACTTGAGGGTTCTACCAGTAGTGATACTCCTGCTGCGGCTGCAGTGGATGCGTTCTTGCCGATGCTGACAGCGGAACAGGAGGATGCACGTCAGGGCTACAGCTCTGCGGAGCACACCAAAATGCTGGACCCAGCGCCGTATTTGGCGCTGTTCGTGCCGAGTTCATCGTCGCCTGCAGTGGAGCACGAGTCTAGTGGCTGGAGCTCGCTGTTCGGCTCAAGCAAGGCTCCAACGAAAAGTGCATCGGTTCCAGCTATTACTCCCGCTGGAGATCTGACGCAAGCTTTCCGGTTCCGTGTCGTGAAGCAGCTGCTGTGGTTTACAGTGAAGATGGTCGGCTACGACGCGCGTGCACGAACATTGTTCCGTCGCCTGGCGGGAGTCATGGACCTCCAGTGGCAGGAGATCGTCATGGAAGAGGGCAACGTGGGACGCGCGCTCTACGTAGAAGCGACCGCGATGCCGCTTGAGAAACTGACGCCCAGTTTGAATCTGAAAGACTGGAAGCGCAAGGCTGCTATTGGCGCTGCTGCAATCACTGGAGGCGCACTCTTGGCAGTCACCGGCGGACTCGCAGCGCCAGCGATCGCGGGAAGCCTGCTCGCACTCGGCGAAGCGGGAGCGGTAGCTGGCACGCTTGTGGGCTCGGCCTCAGGGGTGACAGCGACGAGTGTGCTCTTTGGCGCTGCGGGTGCTGGGGTTGTCGGCAAGAAGACCGACACGCGCACGCGCGGTGTCCAGGAGTTCTACTTCGACCTGCGCTCTGCTGGCGACGGCATGAACGTATTCATCTGTATCTCGGGCTGGCTTGACAAGGACGACCCGCCTGCTGGGAAAGGGTTCCAGCGCCCCTGGGGGGACAGCCGAGAGTATCTGCTCGTATTCTATCGCGAGCACAGTCCGGACAAAGTCGACCAGCTGGACCAGATCCTGGCTCGCTACGAAGGTCGTGAGGGCGAGCTGTTCAAGAGTCTGCGCGAGACCTACAGCATCCAAAGTGGGAGCCCGGAGAGTGACCCACTTGGGCTGTGTGAAGCCCCTCCTGATGTTACTACCGGTATTGATGGCGAAGCTGCGACAGCGACAGCGACGAAGAACCCGCTCTTGAATTTGCCCAAGCTGAGCGATTCCCAAGAATCGGAGAAGCTTCGCGCATGGCGCTGGAAGGACCGCTTCCCACAGGGCGACCAATACTGCATCGTGTGGGAAGAGCAGCTGCTGCGCGACTTTGGGGACGAGATGCGGTCGTTTGCACTCTCGTACGCCAAGGACAAACTCGTGTCCGCCGCGGGCGACGAGCTCATGACCCTGGGCAAGCTCACGGTGCTCGCCGCGTTGCTCTCGGCGGTAGCATTGCCAAAGACGCTCCTGGATATGGCAGACGTCATCGACAACGTCTGGACGCTCACGCTAAAGGCTGCGGATGAGGCCGGGAAGATCCTCGCGCAGACGCTGCTGACAAGAGAGCAGGGGCTGCGACCCGTGACGCTGGTCGGGTTCGGCATGGGTGCACGCATGATCTCATCGTGCCTCAAGGAGCTCAGCAAGAAGCCCGAGGGCGAGGCCTGCGGGATCATCGAGAACGCTGTGCTGCTGGGGGCCTCCGTACCCGTTGACAAGGACGACTGGAAGAACGCGAGACGCATCGTCTCGGGAAGACTCATCAACGGCTTCTCAGAGAACGACTGGATGCTCGCGGTTATGTACCGGTACCAGGGCTGGGCACTCAACTGCGCTGGGATCTCGGCCATCCAGATGGACGGTATCGAGAACGTCGACCTCTCGGCCACGATCACCAGCCACTTTGACTACAAGGACAAGATTGGAGCGATCATGGACCTGCTCAAGCTCGAGGGTTGATGAGGTCCTAACCGATATCCCTGATCCAGGTTTTGAATAGGTAATCGTGGTCAAAATGTGACACACATCTGCCAATTATATCAATGCGTACTGTAATTGTCAAAAGTCTTTACCATCCGATTTTTGTTTGTTTGGTGTATGCTATTATAAGCATTCTGTGCGCTCCAATTGTTTTATGAAGCACAGTGCTCTTTTCCCACTCACTAGTTTTCTCACAATAATGTTACCGTTGTCACTCTCTCATTCGTCCAAACTTGCAAGAAGCCATCAATCAGACAGAGAACACCTCGCCATCTCCACGCTCTACATGAAGAAGCTCTTCGGCGGCAGCAGCTCTGCTATCACCAGCCAGGAGACCACCACCACTTCCCCTTTTACCACCAGCGATCCGCAGACGATGGACGCGCAGGCGCTGGCGTTCGCCGCCGACCACCTTTCAGACGCGCAGAAGCGCGGACTCGCGGGCCTCTGCGCGTGTCTGCTGTCGGAGGTGCATGATGGCTCGTCGTCGCTCCAGTGGTCCAAGCAGTACCTGCAACTACTCGTGGAGCACTTTCTGGCGTTGCCCAGCTCGCAGGTCGATGCGTACCTGCCGATGCTCACGTCCCAGCTCGCGGCGCTCCAGGAAAATGGAAATGATGTATCGTCGAAGAATGATAACAACCGGAGTAGCAATAGCAGTCGCTTCAGCAGCAGGAGCAGCAGCAAGAGCGTCAGTAAAGAGATGCAACCGATGAGTACGCTGAACCCAACGCCGTTCCTGGAGCTGCTGGTGCCCGTGAAGGCGTCCGGTGGCGAGCGGTTCAAGGCATTTTTCCACAAGAAGGACAAGAAAAACGAGAACGAGGATGAGCTCAAGGGCAACCAGCAGCAGCACACTGGCCAACTGTCGAGTCTCAAGACGAAAGAAGCGTTCCGGCTCACGATCCTCAAGAAGCAGCTCTGGTTCACGGTCAAGGCGATCGGCTACGACGCGCGCGCGCGGGTGCTGCTTCGGCAACTCGCGGATGTGATGGAGATCGAGTGGAAGCACGTCACGCTTGAGGAAGTGGCCATCGGTCGCGCGCTGTTCGCAGAAGCCACAGCGATGCCGCTCGAGAAGACAACCGCGAAGTTCAATGTCTGGGACTGGAGGCGAAACGTTACGATCGGCGCGGCGGCGGTTACTGGAGGCGCGCTGCTTGCGATCACCGGTGGACTTGCGGCGGCGCCGGCGATCGCAGCGAGTCTGACTGCGCTTGGTGGTGCTGGCGTTGCGATCGGTACAGCGGTGAGCTCGACTGCCGGTATACATGCAGCGACGATCCTCTTTGGCACGGCGGGTGCGGGCGTCGTCGGCATGAAGACCGATACGCGCACACGGGGTGTCCGTGAGTTCCACTTTGACTTGGTGTCCTCTGGTGACGGCATGAACGTGTACATTTGCATCTCTGGGTGGCTTGACGAAGAAGACCCACCGGCGGCAAAAGGGTTTCGACGCTCGTGGGGCGACAGTCGCGAGTACTTACGCGCGTTCTATCGGGAGAAGAACCCGGAGAAAGTGGACCAGGCGGACCAAGTCATGGACCGCTACAAAGGACGCGAAGATGAGTTCTTTGGCATCTTGCGCCGAACCTACAGTATTACTGGCGGAGGCACGACTGCTGCCACTCTAGAAGGCAGCGACCCACTGCAGATGCTCGCTGCATCTCGCGCTGCGTCGTACGCTTCCGGCAATGGCGTCGGCCCGTTTACCCCCGAGGTGATGCGCGCCTGGCGCTGGAAAGATCGGTTCCACCAAGGTGATCAGTACGTGCTGGTGTGGGAAGAAGCGCTCTTGCGGAGGTTCGGCAAGTCCATGCGCTCTTTTGCGAAGGAGCAGGTGATGACGTACGCGAACTCTGAGATTGTCAAGCACACGGCGCTCGCCGCGCTCTTTGCAGCGGTGGCGATCCCGAGGACGATCCTGAAATTGGCGGACATGATCGACAATGTTTGGGTACTCGCGATGAACGCTGCGGACGAGTCAGGCAAGTTGCTCGCGCAGTCCTTACAGAAGCGCGAGCAAGGGCTGCGGCCTGTGACGCTGGTTGGCTACGGGATGGGTGCGCGGCTGATCTTCTCGTGTCTGAAAGAGCTCGCGAAGAAGCCGGACGAGTGCTGTGGGATCGTGGAGAACGCCGTGCTGCTGGGGTCACCCGTGCCAGGCGCGAACAACGACTGGAAGAACGCGAGACGCGTGGTCGCAGGACGGTTCATCAATGGCTTCTCGGAGAACGACTGGATGCTCGGCGTGATGTACCGGTACCAGGGCTGGGCATTCAACTCGGCGGGCATCGCAGCGATCGACGTGGGCGGCGTGGAGAACGTGAACCTGTCGAGCGTCATCAACGGCCACATGGAGTATAAGAACAAGATCGGCGTCATCATGGACCTGCTCAACCTGGACAGTTAAGCAACTGGCTTGCCATTCATTTCTGGGGCGTGTGTGTGTGGGAATTTTACTTACTTAATAAATAAATATTATGGATGTTGCTGATGAGCTCTAAAACCTGTTCTTATCCTTTGCTTCCTATCGTCATCGCTTCTGCTTGGTCTGGAGACTGCGCTGCGTGAGCTTCTGGATGTCGCGACTCATTTCCTCCTGCTTGTGCTTGGAGTAGTAGATCTTCTTGATGAGGATCTCGGCCTTGCGCCGGTAGAAGTTCACCTGGTTGAGCACCAGCAGCGTCTCCTCGGGCTGGATGCGCGAGGAGCTCGAGCCTATGCACATGAGTGGGTTGCCGCGACCGTCGATCTGCAGCCGGGACTTGCTGCTGTTGCGCCGCCGCAGGAACCTCGTGGCTGTCTGGTGGGTCCACGCCGTGAAATAGCGAAAGTTGATCAGACTCGGCATGCACCGCTCCTGTATCTCAATGTACCAGAGCGAGTTGGGGTCCAGTCGCAAGAGCCCCAGTGCTGAGAGCGTAGAGGGCCGACGCCCTGCAGAGGGGCCGATGCTGCTCAGGATCAGACTCGAGGTCTTGGTGGACTCAAACATGCCGTCCTGGTGGATCGACGACGAGTACCGCCGCAGTACGCTGCCTTTCCGCTGGCAAAGCCGGATGATGTACGACATGTGCGTGATCGCGTTCTCCCACTCGCTCTTCTCCACGGCGATCGCACCGCGCATGAACTCGACACGGCTGCGCAGCAGGATGTAGTCGAGGTCGTTTAGCTTCCGGTTGCGTGGTTGGTCGTCCAGGATCTTGAACGACGACTGCATGCAGTCGGTCGCAAACGCCAGCTCCTTGGCTTCGATCGCCTGCTCTGCGGCTTTCAGATACGCCTCCAGAGCTGCCTTGGGATTGCCCGAGCGCGACAGGTGGTACCCGAGCATCGCGAGTTGCTGGTAGTGGTGCACCGGCATGACTGCTGTTGCTGGGGGTAGTGACGCGTTCTCTGTACAAGAGGATTCCGATGCGAGCGACGGTAGGCGAGTCTCGAGCGACGATGGATCTGTGGTGATCGTTTCACTGAGCCAGTGGCAGTACAACGTATGCAGCGCCTCACGCTGCGAGGGCAGCATCGTGTCGTACACAACGAGCCGCATCTCCTCCGAGTTGAAGAAGAGCATCTTCTTGCGATCGTCGATGGTCAGGATCGCCTCTTTCTCGCACTCGGTGAGCCCGATGCGCACTTGCTTCTGAATCGAGAGCGCCGAGTCCGAGTGCGGGATCTTGAGCTTGAAGCCGCCGAGGTCGTTGCCGCTGTCGTCGCGCTCGGCCACAAGGAACATGTTCAGAATGCGATTCACCATGCGCTCCTCGACCGGCTCGGGGTTGATGCTGATGATCTTGATCGCGAGCTGTGCGAGTCCATCGAGAGCGTCAATGCAGGACATGACCCGCGCGCGGGTGTACTGCGGCACCTGCATGTCCAGGTCGTCGAGGTCCGACAGGATCGTCACGATGCCCGTGATGCGGTCGATGCTGATGTACTTGGACGTGACCATGAACTCCATGAGCTTGATCAGCTCGGCCGGGTTCCCGTCGGTCCTTGCGTACACAAAGTCGAGCACCTGGGTGTCCATGATCGCGATGTGGTAGTGCTGACAGAGAAACAGACTCGTGATCTGGTATGAGAAACACCTCATCTCCTGCCGCTTCACGTAGGGAAGTTGCTCAATGAGCTCAAAGAGCGGCTGGTTCATCGTGCGTGACTGGGACCGCGCCGCGATCAGGCAGAACACGTTTGGGAGCTCTTCGAGCACTTTGAGTACGAGGCTCCAGCTCATGCCGTCCATCCACTGGGCGTTGTCGAAGATCAGCAGGATGGGCTTGTGCGCGCTCAGCGCCTCGACCATCGAGAAGATGATGTGCTCCAGCGCCTTGGTGCGCTCTTCGCTCTTCATGAACGCACCAAACGAGCCCTGGTACAGCTGGTCGTAAGGCAGTAAATCATTCAGGATCGACACCATGGACCGCGATATTCGAGCCTTGTGCACCAGATAGTCCACGACGGGGACGCGCTCGTAGGTGGCAGCGAGGCTTCCAAACGCTCGTTGTCCAGCCAGCTGAATGCCTTTCTGGAGTGAAAACGCCGACGCATTGCTCTTCTCGCTGCTAGTGACGCTGCGATCACTACTGCTGCGCTCAACTCCAAAGCTGCGCAAGTCAATGGCTTTCAATAGGTCATTCGTCGTTCCTAGATTAGACTGCGCCTCGGTGTCGCCAGCTCCTTGGTCTGTTTCTAGGTTCGCCGCGGCGATGACGTTGTCTATCCGCTCTTCGACGTTGCGCTGTGAGTCAGCACTGAACGACAGGTTGGCGGTAAGCGTACCTTTCGCCATCTTGACGGTGCGGTGCGTCATCTCACGTACGATGCCGCTCCAGGCATGGAACTCGGTGGTCGAGTCCACGGGGTCCCCGACACCCATGAAGCACCGCGCGTGGTGGTACAGGAAATGCCGCAGGAGCATTGTTTTCCCCGTGCCGCTCTCGCCTGCGACGATTAGCACGCGATGCGCAGTGTTCGCTGTTCCCCGGCGGTCACTTCGCAGTGATGACGAGCCAAAGAGCGGTACGTTCTCGACCAGTTGCTCACAACCGTAAGGGAGTGCGTGCACCGAGTCCAGGAGCGAGTTCGGGTCCAGACTCGTTTTGGTCTGCTGGTGCTGCACAGGGAACACTTTCACCCGCGCGATCTTGCCCTTGACGCTGATCTCCTTCGGGTCCAGGTACTTGATGGACTCTTTCGTCTCGTCCCGGGTCTTCTCGTCACAGAGCACTTGACCGATATCCGCTGCCGACATGAGCCGTGCTGCCAGATTGATCACGTCCCCCACGACCGCGTACTCGGCGCGAACGTTGCTGCCGACCGAGCCGCAGAACGCGTTCCCCGTTGTGACGCTGCGTACAGGACATACGAGCCACACACAGATGAGCCAGAGAGGTAAGAGCTAGCTCAGCAATAAGGAGCGCGTACCCGATGGATGCTGGGATCTCTTTGTCGAGAAGGTAGCTCGCTAGCTTGACGCCACGTAGTGCTGTCCCAAGAAATAATAACCCAAGGTGGTATGGTTAGCTAGCTAGCATCTCAATACGGCACAAGTGCCTAGTGCTTGCAAGTTTTAGAGACCTCACCGTTGTTCTCATGGTAGAATGGCGGAAGTCCGACTACGACGATCGCCACAGCACCCTTGTCGTCGATCACAAACTGTCGTAGCGTGCCCTGGACCTTGTACGCGGACTCCTGAATCAGGCAAAGGTACTTCTGCACATGATCCAGCTGCTGCGTGGGGTCCACGATCTCTTTCACGCCTTCCAGTTTGATGAACACGGCGGTGACATTGCGCGTGCACGGGTTCAGCACAAGCCCTTTCTGGAGGTAAGACGAGATCGGCCCGGGCACATACCCTCGCAAAAACGGAATGAGCTCTCGACTCGGCCTCAGGTTCTGGAGCCGTCGCCGCCGGTGATGCGAGGACTGCGATACGCTCCAGACGATGTGATTCCCGTTTGCAGTCGCTCCCATTTCGAACTCGATATCCAAACTCTCCTGGGAGTCTCTCAGCGCGCTGTACGCCTCACTGGAGAGCGCGATCTGGCCCTTCTTCGCGTCCTGCTCGGCCTCACTGATCTGTCGGTTCGCGTCCCCACCCAGGTAGAACTCCCAGCGATTGAGCACGCCGCCGACGTGGTTGCCTGTGACTTTGCTCACGCCGATGCCCACGTGCATGCCCAGAGTCGACAGGTTTCCATTTGAGACCGAGATGGACTCGAGGATCTGCAGCGCCTCGAGCGCGCACCTCACGGCACTGTACGTAAGGTGGCCCGGTGGAGTTACTTCACCGAGACTCGCCTCGGTCTCCCAGAGCACAATGATCGCGTCGCCTGCAAACTTGATGATGTCGCCTCCATGCTGCAGGATGACGTCGATCACTGGCTCGAGCGTCTTGTTGAGCGTCTTTGTGAGGGTCTCCACTGCCACTCCCTGTGGTGCCGCGGGTTTGGAGCGACCCACAAAACTCACGGACCGCTGGCCGATGTTCTGGTTCGAGAGGATCAAGTTTGCGCTCTGTCGGCGCTGGACCATGAGGTCCCGCGGCACGATGTTCACGTTCTCCGCCTCTCGTCCCGTGCTTCCTTCACTACTGCGCAGCGAGCTGCGACGTGCATCGAACTCGTCGGTCGTGCCAAGCGTTGGCGGCAGCAAGGCGCAACTCGCGATCTCAGACGCATCTGGACCAGCTCTACCCCCGTTGAACCGGTTGGAGCCGCCCATAGCCGGCTTGCTGTTGATTCGGAACCGCTCGTCTTCGCTAAGCTTGCTGCCGAGCGACGAGAACCCAGAGATGTCAAAAAGCGCGAGCACAGCAGTGAAGGTCGTGGACTCAGGACCGCGTAGTCGCTCGGGTTTGTTCATGAACCTCGACACGACGATGCGGGGAACGTGGCGTACGAGCACGTTGAGCTCTTTGGTCTGAGGGTCCATGTTGAGATCGAGCGCGGAGGCTCGTGCGGTCGCGCCTACTAGCCAAGTCGCTGCGATCTCGAATACACTCACAGCAAAAGGCAGCGAGATCGTTTGAGCCTTCTCCGCACGACAGACAGCCAGAAACTCTGAGAGTCCTCTGCAGGTCTTGTCCTTCAGGAATACCTTAGTGAAAAGCGAAGCGAGAACAGATGCGTAAAGCAGGACTGAGGATCAGTTCTCTCCTTGGACCATGCTTTTTTTCCTCCAAGATTAGCTGCGTGGTGCCGTTGGCCAACTACTGATCGGTAGCTCTCTGCGTTCCAATGGGATTGCACTATGAATAAGACTCGTTTCAGTAGAAGATTCCCATGCTTGCTGTGTTCTCGTTAATCTTCTGGATATCCTTCAGTCGTCATCCAACGCACATAGCCAACTAACGAACAACAGTCATAACCCTACGACCACTGTCCTCCTCGCTGACGAGTAGTACTGGATATCTGCCTGCCTACGCACGCATGCGAGCGCTCGGGGTCTGGGCTCTCGCGTGCCCCTTGCCAGCCTTCGGGGTCGCGATCGATCGCACGCGTCGACGCGCCACTGGTGTGTGGTAGGGCGTGGAGGGCGTCATTGGCGTGGGCGTGCGGAAGGACTCGGGCGTTCGCCCCACGAGCGCTTCGTTCTCGTACGCGACCAGCTGCTGCCTCTCCTGCTCTGCATCATCCTCGTCAAGTCCGTCCGCCTCTGCAGCTTCCTGAGCACGCTTGGCCGCGACCTGCCAGTCAACACGAGACACCCCCCAGAGCAGGATGAGCACCTTGAACATCTCGCCGTAGGTATCAGCCCACCAGAAGCCGTCGAGTCCCCAGCCCCAGGTGATCGGCAGCAAGTAGCTGAACGGGATGTAGATGCACCAGGACGCAAAGTTGTTGGCCCAGAGGTTGATGTGCGCGAGCGAGAGCGCGTTCATGACCGCGGTCAGCAAGAAGCGCACGAACGCCACGAGGATGCAGATCACAAACACGAGCAGCGCAGACGAGCACATTTCGATGATCACTGGGTCGTTACTCCACACTTGGAAGAGGTAGTTGCGCAGCGTGAGCACGAGGCAGAGCATGATGATCGCACCGGAGAACACAATCGTCGAGCCAATGTACAGCACGCGCTTGGCGGCCGCGGCGCTGCCTTTGCCCAGGTAGCGCGACATGCGGATCTGCGTCGAGGTGGAGAACCCGCTGACAGCTGAGTTCGCGACGCCAAACACGCCGCCGAGCACGGACTGTGAGGCGGCGATGTTGGGACCGAGGAAGCCCGAGAACGCGCCAGCGATCGCAGCGGATGCCCAGTCCACGACCGAGGACGCACCCATGGGGATCGCCAAGCTCAGGAACACCTTCACACGCTCCTGCTCGAGGCACTCGCGCGTCCAGCCGCCCCAGTACTTTTCGTGGTAGCGCTTCCACCACACTGTGTAGAGCAGGAAGAGGATCAGCTGCAAGCACGTGCTCGTGACGGTCGCGAGCGGCGAGCCGATGAAGCCGAGCCCTTCCCAGCCAAACGCACCATAGATAAACAGCTGGTTGAAGAGCACGTTGAAGACCATTGTGAGCGCGCTGCATATCGTTGCCGGCATGATGATGCCCTGCGCGGCAAAGTACGTCGAGCACGCGCCGTAGATGTACTGTGGGATGAGACCAAGCGCCATGACCATCGCGAACTGGCTGCCGTAGTGCACTGTCTCCTCATCCTCCATCGTGATGCCGATGAAGTACCCGACGCAGAAGTAGTACACCATTACGGGGATTGCGCCGATGACCGAGAATATGATCGCGGTTTGTAGCCAAATACCGACGAGCCTGTTGTTGCCGGCACCGTACGCCTGGCTGCACAAAGTACTAATCGCCTGGATCGAGAACTGGATGAACGTCGACGGCACACCCATCCACATCGCGGCGAGCGAGACACCCGCGAGCTGCTTCGTGCCGATATGGCCCTGGAACGCGCTGTCGGTGATCGTCATCGCCTGGCGCACCATCTGGCGCAGCGAGAGCTGCACGGCCATGCTCGTGAGCTCCCAGAGCTCCTGGTTCAACGGGATAAGGTCGTGCACGCCATGCACGCGCGGGTCGACCGCTTTCTTGATTTGAGTTTGCTGCAGCAGCGACTGTGCTTCCGGCTCAGGCTCGGGGCTCTTCTTGCTCAGCAAGCTGGTCTTCTCGTTCGAGGCGTTGTTGCTCATCGTGGTAGACTTGAGTGCTAGCTCGCTGTCAGATAACGGAGTACGAGAGCTGGAGATAAGCCTAGAGCGGATGCGTGCGCGAGGGAGCAGATTCTAGAATGAGGGGAGCATATATGGTGGCCCCGACCCCCCCCCCCCCCACACACAGTACTGTGCTCATTTTCCTGTGGATCATCTTGAGAGGAAGGCCGACAGGGAAGCCACCATCCAGAATGGATCCCGCGCAGTTTCGAAATTTGACTGGCTGTGTGTGCGTCAACATCTTCACGAGGGCGGGAATTCAAGTGTGGGTACGCTTGCGCTGATGAGGATGCGCTGTCTCGGTCTTCAGCTGGGGTGATTCGTCGACGTGCTTTTGGACCTCGTCAATTGGCAAACTGTAGATGAAGATGAAGAGATCCAGTTTTCGTTGCGTGGCCGTTTCCCCAATCGCACCAAGCATCACGCAGCGTAGCCATGTTCTGGTTGCGCCGTGTCTCCTTTCCGCCTGTTGTCGACCACTCGTTTCGCGCGTTTCTGTTTTGTCGACTCAGATGAGATGAGGCTGGTTCTGGTTTGTCTCATTTTTTTTGAATGAGGTAAAAACCTTTATATATTAATGTAACGTCCATGCAATGCTATTCTCACCAATACAGTTTGTTTGTAAACAACCTGTATAATTTGATACTGCAGCTCTTTTTGATTCGATGATGGATTCCTATAAAAGATCGAGCGACTGTGGCACACCAGCGAGTGACTGTCACTCAAGAAAGGATTTCAAATGCCGAACCATTGGGTATACAACCGGTTTTGAGAGTAATACCAGTGCTTTACCGTCACTCAACATCTTACTGGTATTTTGGTAAGTGCGCACGCGCACTTACAGCCTCCTTGAGCCGTTCTTTCGTCCAAACATCAAAGCCAAGCACGTCAAAGCGCCAAGGATGCCGCTGGTGGTGTTCTGCGGCCTGCCTGGCGCTGGCAAGACGTTCATCGCTGACGCGCTCGCCGCGTACCTGCGTGAGCACGTGCAGGAGGACGTCGTGCACATCACTGAAGCGACCGTCAACGTCAGCCGCCGCGACGGCTACAAAGGTACCGAGCCCAAATGTACAAGCTGAGCTGCCCGTGCATCAAAAGGCATTCGTAAGTGTGATGGTGGTGCTTATCGACTGTGTGTTGGTTGGTGTGTTGGTGCAGATGGCCGCGAAGAGAAGAACTCGCGCAGCGCCCTCAAGGCCGCGGTGGAGAAAGCCGTGAATGCCAAGACGATCGTGCTACTGGACGCACTCAACTACATCAAGGGCGTGCGCTACGAGCTCTTCTGCAAGGCCAAGGCCGAGAGCACGACCTACTGCGTCGTGTACGTCGATACGCCTCTGCCGCTCGTGCTCGAGCGCAACGCCAGTCGCGAGGACCAGTTCGATCCATTATTGTACGTATCTGTCCTTGTGATAGGTAGGGACTCGCTCGCTTTTACAGACGCTCACCCCAATCCTTTTCGCCTCTATCTCAACAGAATCGAAGAGCTCGCATCACGCTTCGAAGTGCCGATTGAGAAGAACCGATGGGACAATCCGCTGTTCCACCTCACGCCCGAGAGCATCGCCGCCGACAGGCTCCCGCTCGACAAGATCGCAGACGCGATCCGCTTCGGCAAGACGGTGAAAGCGGGACTCGCCACCAAGAAGGCGCCGGTAGCCGAGACGAGCTTCGTGCAGGAGCTGGACGAAGTGACGAGCCTCATAGCGGACGCGCTAATCGCCCACCAGCGCGACGGGAGTATTGCCGATAACCTCAAAGTGCCGAAAGCCACAAACGTGCTGCTCATCCCGCGCAGCATGCCAGCGTCCGAAGTGCGGCGCCACCGCCGCCAGTTCATCAAGATCTCGCAGCTGCGGCCGTGCGCGATCGCGGCGATCGGTGACCTCTTTGTAGAGTACGTAAACCAGCAAGCCTGAGTGAGGTTAGCGATAAAGCGAAAGGTTTCGCATAGAGACAGACGTCTGGTTCGATTGTGTTTGTTTGTTTGTTTGTATGGTGTTTAATCTGATTCCCCACACTCATTCGCGGCGCTCGAGTTCCATGTAGTCGCGCGCCTCGACCTCCCTCGTGAGCATCGAGAGCTCACATGAGAGCGTGCCCATGAAGAAGAGCTGGCACACGATCGCGAACGCCTCGAAGAACGCTTCCTGGACGGCCGTGAAGCCCAGCGGGTTGGACCACGAGCCGTTTACACACAGGAAGAGCAGGCCAACTGGGTCACACGCAGGGCAAATGGGAGCAATCAGAAGTTTACAAGTGAGTACAAGCAAGTTCCTACACCCACACAATATGCAAATGCAGCAGCACAGTACTTACATAACACAGTCGAGGCGATGCCCGCGAGGATGAAGAGCCGGCCGAGCGTGAATGCCATGGGGATGCTGAGCTTTCGCCAGCGCTTGAGCGACGCCCAGATGCCCGCGTTGCCACTACCGCCACCCAGGGACAAGCACGTCGAGCTCATTGTCATGGCCTCACGCTCTTTCTCTTGCAGCAGCAGCAGCCGGCGCGCCAGGTGGCAGAATACGATGAGCACCCAGGAAGAGATGAAGAAGAGCACGGTGAACGTGATGTGCGCGTCATGGGCGCTGCGCATGTCCATGATCGCGAGCCCCGCAAGCGTCACCGCGGTCGCGACGCCCGCCACAATGCACACGAGCGACGTGTAGTACGCCTGCGCGTCGCCCGTGGTGTTGAGCCGCAGCTTCAGGAACCAGTAGAAGAGACAGCTCGAGACCAAGATAAAGAACGCCGTGCCGCACATGCCGATCATGAACGCCGTGCCCTCGGGACGGAATGTCGCGGCGTACGAGAGTGTCGGGTAGTCCTTGGTGCAGTCGAAGTGGTAGGAGCACGCGAGCCCCTCGGTCACGACCATGGTCGAGATGCCGACGATCGGGATGAGCAGCGCGAGGAAGCCCATGGTGTCGGCGTTCCGGATCGCCTGCATCGTGATCTCTCTGTTGCTGCTATTAGAGTAGCGATAGCCTCGCTGGCGGTGGTAGAGCGGCGCCTTGGCTGCTTCAGGGTCGAGCGTGTTGAATAGATCGCTCGGGTCGTCGCTCCGGTCTTCTTCGTCGCTGCTGCTCGTAGCGGAGAACGAGAGAGCGGACGACACGGAGCTGCCGAAGGACTCGGACGAGTAGGAGCGCGGGCGGTGGTGAATGCGCTGCTGCTGCGAGTCGTCGTCCGAGTTGCTGCTGCTGCTGGCGTCGGCGTCGTTGTCGGCGTCGGCTCCCTCTTCGTCGTCACTCTCGCTGTCGGGAGAGCTCTTCTCGTCGTCACTTGACTGTGCGCTACTGGCGTCTTTGTCTGACGAGCTGCTCAGCTCTGATTGGTCGCCTGGGAGGCACGCTTTCGGAGGAAGAAGGGGCATCACGGCAGTGAACCGAGACGGTGGTCGTGACGTCCGTCCCAGCAAGTGCATGGTCTATTCTGCTGAGCAGCGTGGTGCTCTGTCGACTGGCAACAGATGCAGAGTGATACGTGAGACTGAGATGGATGCATTAAGCTCAGCGCCATGGCGGTGGCGGTGGTGCTTGTGGTGGCGTTGTTGCTGACTGACTATGCGGAAGAATCGGTTTCGCGCCAAGTCGCAGATCAGCCTTCTTACCTCTTTCAATAAGTATCCGTTTTCAATAGCAGATATAGTTGATCTCAAAAGGATTTTTCTGAGTCTTTATATATTGTATTTTTATACGAAAGTATTCGCTAATTATAGTCAACAAAGAATACCACTTCGTTTCCATTTTGCAATCCAAATGCCACGAAACGACGCGACCAAAAAGCCATTGATTGGATCGATATCGCTTGGTGCTTCTTTGCGACGCTGCATGCGGCTGCTTGAGATTAAACTGACGCTGATCATCCCGCTCATCTCGCGTACTTGTTGGCGATGATCACGCCGACGCGCTTTGGGCTCAAGTACGCGCCGATCCCGACGCTCGCGCTCGAGTACGAGGACGACCTCCGCAGCATCGACGACGGTGCCACCACGTCGCTCTACGTCTACAATGGTGGCAATGACAATATCAAAGGCAAACAGGCAAGATCCATGAAGAAGCTCCATGTAGTGGAGCTCCCCGCGCTGACCAAGCACTCGGAGGCGGTCGCGGTCGCACGCCAACTGCAGCAGGACAACCAGCGCTTTCTGTCGCCAGCAGTCGTCAAGGAGGACCAACTAGTGCGGCTGCTGGAGCGCTTGATGGCGCACCTGCAGGCCACAGAGATTAGTGTGTCACCATCGCAGCAGTCGCCATCGCAGCAACCACCATTGATTACTAAATCTGGTGTGGACAATGGAGTTAGCGCTGGTGGTGGTAGATCAATCGCAGCAATGGCTGGGAAGCTTGCTTTTGGTACTGAGGTTGTTGGTTCTGGTGAAGGTGACGAGAATGGGCAGGAGAGTGAGAGTGAGAGTGAGCTCGAGGAGAGCGCTATGGACGAGTCCATCGCCGGGGCTTCCGTGTCAATGGACATCTCGAGGGGTGATGACAACGACCAGAGAAATACTGGTGATGATGATGGCGATAACGACGACAGCAAGTCCAAATCTGTAATCCACGACAGATTCCAGCAGCATGATGGAGAAGACGCTGCTATTGCAACAGGCAAGCCAGTGGGTGACTCTGCATACAGCCACAACCAGGAAGGTCAAGATCAATCTGGAGGTAATGACAATGACGTGTCAGCTGTAGCACCAACAACTAAACCTTCCAGTTCTGCTTCTGATGACGAAGACGACGCGCGAGAGATGCAAGACGACGCGGCCAAGCGGAAAGCGCTGCGGAGCGAGTCTGAAGCGAGCGACGACAACGAAGAGGACATTCAGTCCGAAGAGCTCGAGTACTTCTCGGAAGATGCAAGCGACGAAGACTCGTTCTAGCCAGAAAATATGCGGAGCGGTTTGTTTACATGGGTGGGCGATATGGCGAACCCACCAGTTTCACGATAAATACAAGCCCAGGCCTCAAACAAATTTACAGTACTCTCCGCGCGTACTCACGGTGACTCTTGTTGTAGCTGCTCAAAGAGCGACTTGATGTGCTTGAGATTCTCTTTCTTCAAGTGGCGCTCGCGGTCAATCTGGCCAAACATGAGTGATCAGTTTTAATGCAACGTTAGAGATAGATCCCACGAACTCATTATCAATTCATCCACATACCTGAGCAAGCAGTACGCGCATCTCCTGATCGCTTTGAGCATTGCGCTTCCTCTCAAAATCAACACTCACGCGCAGCTTTGCATTCTGCGCTGCGACGTCTTTCAAATCGCTCGAGACGCTCGCGTACCGCTGCATCATGTCGCGGCGCTCGCCTTCCCACTGGATGCGCAGCAGCTCGCGAGACTCTTCGGCCCCGATTTTCACGCGCTCCAGCTCCTCTTTGTGCTGCTCCAGATACTTCTCGAGCCTTTTCTGGAACAGCGCGTTCTGGTCGTTGAGCACGTCCCGCATGCGTTCCATCTCGGTCTCGATGAGCTCGAGCGCGCCGTGCTTTTTCCCCAGTTCGTGGGAGAGATCGTCGATTTCCTGCACTTTCACCTGCAGCGCGCGCTCTTTCTCATGCAGCTTTGATGCATGTCGCTCCTGTCTCGCCTCTAGGTCCATGACTTTTTGAATATTCTCGTCCAGCGCCATCTCCAGATCCTCAACCTGTCCCTGGAGATCAAGAATCTCGTCCTGCAGTTGCTGCTCACCTCCCTCCTTCTCTTTACGCAGCTGCGAGATCTGCGTTTGCTGGTGGTCGAGCATTACGTCCTTCGCCTTGATAGCAGCTTGGAGGTCGTCTTCGAGTTTCTTCAGTGCCTCGATTTCGCTCGCTTGCCGCGCCATCTCGGCCCGTAATCTGCCGTTGATCGCGCGAAGCTCTTCCGTAGCGGCTTCAACGCTCTTCAGCTTGTCGTTCTTCTCTTTCGCAGCATCGAGTTGCGTTTTCAGATCCGTGACTTCATCCGAAAGGTTTTTGAGCGTCACTTTGAATTTGTCGGCTCGTTTCGTGTCCTCCATGAACATCTTCCTCTTGTCGTCTTCGAGAATCGCCTGCAGCCTGGAAATCTCGCTCTGCGCATCAGCCTCTCGCTTTAGACTCATCTGGTACGCTTCTTTCAGCCGTGCCATGTGTCTACTGATCTCCTGGTACTTCTTCTGCAACAGCTGGAGCTTGCTCATCGAGTTGTAGTGCTCTTTGCGGAACTCTATCTCGATCTGCGCGATCGACGTCTCGAGGCGCTGCTTGTACAGTTCGTTCTGCTGCTGCGCCATTTTCTCAGCACGATCGGTCGTTTTCACGTGCTGCGCTTTCAAATCTTCAATGTCTTCACTTTTGGAAAGCAGCGTTCGCTTGAGTCGGTGGATATCTTCGTCTTTCTCGATGCACTTGTTGTACACAGCCTCCACGTTTGACTTGAGCTCCTTCACTTGGAGCTCAAGCTGCAGGTTTCTCTTCTCGGTTTGCTCGTGTCGATCTTTGTGATTTTGCACTTCGCTTGAGAGGCGCTGAGCTACATTGTTCTGTTCAGCAACAGCACGCTCTAAAGAGACAGTGAGCTCACCTACTTTTACTTCACTTCTGATGAGTGCGACTTCTTTGGCTCGGAGCTCATTCTCTTTATCCTGCATCACTCGAACCAGCTCCTCGTTTTTATCCTGCATGATGTCGATTTTGCGCATCAAGTTGGACTCAATTGTCTTCAGCTGCTCTAACTCAAGGCGGTGTGACTCCTTCAACGCTGCGAGCTCGCTCTCTAGCAGAGTTTGCTGCTTGGTCTGCGCCTGCAGACGCTGCTCATCTGCAGTTGCTGACGCTTCATGCGACCGCACCTGGTCTTGCTCTCTCTGCGTTAACCGGTTGTTTACCTCCTCTGCAACCATTTCGGCTTTTGTAGCTCTCACAATCGCCACCGACAGTTCCTCCTGGAGATTTGTAATCTGTGCAGACAGCTCTTTCTCCTTGACAAAGCTCTCGCTCTCCTTTGAGAAACGCTCTTTCTCCTTCGCGAGCATTTCGTTCTCTTTCTGGATAATCGCTTGCTCACGGCGAAGGATTTCCTTTTCAAAGTCGAAATCCGTGTTTGTCGCCGCTTCTTTGGTCAGAATTCGCTGGACGTTAGGTTCCTGTGGAGTCGATTGGGTGATTCGAACCGATGGACTGCCAATCTGCTGCTCTGGTCTCCTGTTTGCTACCAGCCCTGCATCTCCAGCAGATCTGATGGGACTAGGCATTTGGAGATTCTCTATTTGAAGAGACTGGTTCTGAGTGGCCACAGTCCCGGTTGGTTGAGCACGTTCCCTCCTCGGACTTGTCAGCATCATGAATCCTCGCCGCTCGGTAGACTCAACCACTGTCTGTATCGGAGCCAACTGCGATGGTTGGTCCCGGTAATGCGAGGCAGCACTGCCCCTTGGTGCTTGTCGTGCCGATTCTGCTTGCTGACTGCTACCTCTTGGAGTGACCCCTGGTGTCCTCCTCCCTGCACTTCTAGGTTTCCTCGGTGTTGAATTGTTTGGACTCTGCTGAGGGTCTTGGTTGCTTCTGGCTGCAGCCGCTGTATCCCGCTTGATGCGCCGTAGGATCGACTGGTACTTTGGCATGTAAAGATTCCCGACTTCTTTCAGCAATGACACCTCTTCTTCGTCTAGGTATGTCAGTCGTGGTAGCATCTGCACCAATTTAAAAACCGCACAGGTTCTTCAGTTTGGCATTTACATGGATGGTGGTTGCTGTGAGTGAATTGACGCGTACCTTGATGACTGTTTGCGTGTAGTCGTCTAGTTCGCAGACTGGGTTGATCTGGGATCCGTCGTGCGCCTGGAGACGCAGCTGAGTCAGTCGCTATGCTCGTGCAAGAATAATTAAGCCAACACACACACACACACATCCATCAGCCACGAAGTTACCATGGGCCATACCTCCGGAGCCTCACATTCTGTTACTTTGCTCAACCTTGTGATGCTGAAGCGAGATGATGCTGTAGTAGTCTGTGATATCATTTTGACGCAGGTCGAGGTACCGGAGCTTTGGGAACTTGATCGGGCGAGTGAGGCCGTCTAATGCCTTAATACTGTTGTGCGCCAGCGAGAGCTCTTCGAGTCGAGGAAGCTGCGGAAACCCTAGCGTGGAGGTGATACTGAAGCTCTCCATTTAATCAGCACGATCGTCACCATGAGCAAGTCAGTCAGCCGTAACCCTGGCTACTAGTGAGCATAGTAGACTTGCTGCTGTGAACAAATTCGCTCACCTGTTTGCCGAGAGATCCAAAATGCGCAGGTGCACGAGCTGCTCGAGCGCACTGAATGAGATCTCCTGGATGAAGTTGTTGGAGAGGCAGAGCTCGACCACTCTGTTTGCGCATATCCCATACATCATACATACCGCAATTAGCCACACGTTAAAAACAGATGACCGCTTACCGCCAGTACGTAGGCGGAATCCTTCCTAACGGAACTGTTGGCATGCACACGCACCCAGAGAACGCTTCGAGGCCGTCCATGCTCTCGATGAAGTTGCCGTGCAAGTTGAGCTGCTCCACGAGCTCATCGCTCTCATCGTCCGCCACCTAAGTCACAAACAGACACATCCACATTCACACACGCACACAATATATACAAGCACGCAGCCTTCCATTGAGACCATGTCATCTATACAACAATGAGATCACCAGCGCTACATACACCCAGAACGCCTAATTACCAGATCGTCGATGGCGCGCACACCCATGTTCACGCGGCTGAGCACGCGCAGAGCGTCAGCAGTTGCGACACCGTCATCACCGTGTAACTGCTCCTCTCCAGCGGCGCCTTGTTGCTGGTGACGCTGGCAGTCGCCAAAAGCAGCAGCAGCAGTATCGGCGTCATAGGGCTCTCGCGCGCACCGCCGGCGGTCGATCGCCATTCGGATGAGCTGGAGCAAGTTTTTGATTTCAAAAATCCAAAGAGCGCAGGTCAGCGATCCTGTACTGTACCTTTTCGCTTAAGTTGACGTATATTTAAAGCGATGAATAACTGTGCACCGTTTTGATCTCGTTTAAATCCGACTCTAAAAACTGGTACTGACTGGTGAAATGGGTACATTTACCATCACTCACGAACCCCGACAAAATGGTTGGTTAGGTGGTGGACGTCGAGCTCAAAACCATAGAGCACTCGCCTGAATGAACAGTACTCCAAAAGCGCCAGCCAAACTACTCTCTAAGTAGTGAGTGTTGTACCCACTCGCTCTGACACTAACCTGAGCCAGCCAAGGTCAGAGTCCCCTCTCTCAGTTGGTTTTGCCCTCAATGTCGTCGGATTCCTGGATGATCGAGGTGATCAGATCGCGATTCGCCCCTGCTTCTTGGCTGGCCATTGCGTTTTTCAAGAGTGCGTCCTGGCCGTTTGGCGTCGCAGCCTCCAGCAAACTGTTTATGCGGGACTCGCTGAAGAACTTGAGAGATGCGATCAACGAGCGACTCGACGCGATCGCCTCAGCTGCGGACGTGATGTCGCTGATGCTGCGCTTATCAGAAGCCTTGTTCTTGAAAAGTTCGGTTACGCTGACACTATGAGGCTTCCACTCGCCGTGCTTGAGCATGATCCCGTAGTCCAGGTAGCAACTCGGTCGGATGTACCGCTTGCCGTCTCGAACGATCTCCATGCTGAGTCCGTACCGCACGAGGCTGTTGGCTCGGATTGGGATATCGAGCATGTCTTCTAATGGGAGCCGCGCGTACGCTTTGCCATCACAGATTGACTCATCCTTGCTGCTGCTTCGTGTAAGGTCCCTGGCTGATTCATTCAGGTTCTTCAAGTCCATGGTGTCCACCACGATCGCATTCGATCGTTTCTCCTTGACGCCAACGCGCGCAAGAAAGAGGAAAACCACAAACTTAAGAACTAGCCAGGCTACGATCATCCCGAGACTCAGGAGAATGATGTGGAAGAGCGGCCCATAGAGAATCTGGAGGATGTCGGATGTGGTCGTCGACCGAAAGTCGTTCGCCTTTTGGAACGTGTTGCCGTGTGCGATGTACCCGCCGAGGAACGATATCACGTCGTTCACACGCTGGTTCTCGATCGCCCACTTCTTCTCGCACATGAGGAAGATCTCGTCCCTCAGCTGCACGGAAGCGATCGCGCCGATGACGATGATCTCGGGGTTCGTAATGTATGTTCCTTTCACAAACTGGTACGCGCGCTTCTCGTTCGCGCGCACAAACCACTGCCAGAGGATCTGCACGGCGCTTGAGATCAGCACCCAGCTCTTGATGCTGCTCAAGTACGCCTGCGCCTTCTCGTTCTGCGAATCACTCCAGGTCCACACGACCGAGTTGGGCAGGATGATGATCCAGGAAATCACGCGCGTGAGCCGCATGAGCCACACGTACGACGGGCTCTTGTAATACGACGCGCAGAAAAACGAGTAAAACCGCTCTTCTTGAAAGATGAGCTTGTTGTTATCGGCATTTTGATCCTGTTGGTGGTGAAACTTCTGAAGATTTGATGGCTTTTTGTGTTGTTGCTGTCGGCGGTATGTTAGGTACTCTGGGACGGCCATTTTGTCGTCTCGCGAGGTCTCGAACTCGCGAATCCAGTGCTGGAGATCCCGTACTTGGGGGAAAATATCCACTTGAAGATCTCAAAGAAGCTGTAGCAATGCGTGAGCAGTAGGAACAGGTCGATCACGACCATGACCGCGTACAGCGCACCATACGAGCTGAAATTAATCGACGTGTGGGACTGAACCGATATCGTGTTCAACTCGGGGCTGTGCGCGATGATGTACACACTCTTTGCGTTCTGGCGAATACCGAATCGCTGGCCGAGTACAGAAATGTCGTCGTTCGTCAGCCATCCCTTGCCATACAGTAGCTTCTGATAGCCCTTTGTCGCAAACCCGACGAATTCACTGCGGTACAGATTTGGGCTGGCGCATCCGAACAAGTTGGCGGTGAAGGTCCCCGTCTCACCCTCGGTGAGCTCGAATGCTTCGACGCAAATCACGCGGTGCATCGGGATGCTCGTGCTCATCAGATCCAGAAAGCGCAGGATCTCGGTCTCGGTCTCACTGTCGATTGGAGCGACATCGCTGTTCAGGGTCGTCGTGGCAAAGAACGCGTACCGGTTGTTAAAATACGATGTGGTCTGGTCCTGGCAGATCGGCGGACGGCGGCCGATAAGGAGGAGCAGGCAGCTCGCCCAGATCGGCGCATCAGCGCGGATGTTGCTCGTCAGCACCAGCTGCGGGACTACTCTCGTCCCGTTGTTACTGCTAGAGTTGACGGGGATTCTGCAGTTCTTTGCCAACGCACTCAGGAAGAACGGGCCGCCGTCAGCTCCAAACGCGTACAGCTCGTCGCACTGGGATAGGAACGAGCTCCAGCCGGACGCTACATGCTCGCCCGCGTCCAGCGCGCGAAGTTCCGGTGTCACCGCTGAGACTAACGGCACTGGATGCAGAATGCTCGTGCTCCCCGATACGAACGAGTACGAGTCCATGGGGCCGATCCACGCGATCTTGTAAACGATGTCACGGATGTCAAGCGCAAAAATGAGCACCACGAAGAGTAACTTCTTGATCATGAAGAGCTTCGCGTTGAACCGCTGGAGTTTCTCCAAGAGGGACACGCGCTGCTGTGCCTGACCATTCGAGCTTCGCGGTGATAACTCGGCCACGGTGGGTGACATGGACTCGGCCATCATCAGCGCTACTGCGACACGAACCCTTAGTGTGATCTGTGAAGGAAGTCGTGAAGTGAGTGCTGCGGTCAGCATGCGCTCCTCTGCCCCGAGGATATTGATGGTGCCTGTACATTTTTGTGCTGGCGATTCTTATAACAGCGCTGGCTGCTATTCATAAGAATCGCCCGCTTCATCGCGTTGGTGGTGTAAATAGAAGCTGAATGAAAGCCAGCACTCATATGTCACGTCAGCGAGTGGTAAGTAGCTTGGGCTTCATTTAGATTCAGCAGCTTGCACTGCTCAGCCACTAGGAGTGACGCCCAGGAGCGCTGATTACCCCGTGCAGATAGACCATTCGACGCACTTCTGTTGCCGCAAACTGGAAGATCACGGTCAGCAGCCACTGATCCAGCTCATCCCGCGCGCTTTTCTTGATCCTGGTGGCATCCTCTCGATTCTCCACGACGGCAACGATGCTCAGGAACGCAAGTTTCTGCGCTTCTGGTACCGAACATCGCAGCAATTGGCGATGGAACGATTGGCGAAAGCGTAGACCTTCGTCCGCCTTCAGTACATTTGAAGCTTCTTTCAATTCGAGAGAGCGAAGTGCGTGATTGACGCTCAAGGCGCTGCGCAAGCTCGCGAGGGCTCGTGCACTGATGTTGGTATCATTCAGTCGAAGCTCTTGGAGAACTGGAGCGTCTCCTGCTTTTTTCGACAAGACTGCGGCGAGTCTCTGCACAAAAGCATCACCAATCAGCAGTCGATTGAGGTTCAACGACAGCAGCCGACTGCCCAACTCTCCATCCACGGCGACCAAAAGTGCATCCGCATCCGCAGCAGCAAAACTGCACGCCTGCAGGTTTAGATGCTCAAGATGGGGGCAACTCTCCAAGATGAGTTGCAGTGTGCCGTCGAGGAAGCGGCAGTTCGAGCAGTCGACTCTGCGGAGGTGGCGGCCGATTCTCTTGATGAACTGTCGAAAGATGGGCTGCGTCTCCTGAGACTCGGAATACACGAACTTCACATCGTACTTCCCATCGAGCTGAGCTGATGAGTGCTCGACTGGCTCTCGCTCCATTTTCTCCACGTCGTCTTGCTGTATCCACCCAAGACCAATCCCGAGGACAACGACACAAACCGAGCCATTTGTGGGGTTCTCATAGAGAGCATCCAGCTCTGTGCGCTCATCGCTCATCATCGGAATTGCTGGTGAGCGTTTCAATAAACCGCTTTCGATGATCTGGATTCTCGCGCCTTTCTTCACGGTGCACACCATCAGCATGCCGCAGTTAGTCTCCTCGTTGCTGGCTTCATCGCGTCCATGCTCACCAGCCTTCAGCAATTGCACTACCGGGTTTCGCAGGGTCTCCACACACACTGCCATAGCTCGGAGAGTGCATTGGATAGAACCAAGCTTGCGAAGTCTGCACCCGCCAGCAAATCTCTTCGGTCGCGGATAGAAGAGCCCAAACGCGAGCCACTGCCAGCACTCTCGCTTGACCTCCGCGCTGTGACAATTGTCGACGACGAAGTTTGATAGGAACTCCTCTACCACTGGGCTTCCGTAGCGAAGTGCCGAACCAAGTGCTGCAAAGGGCTTTGCACACAAGTCGTTCCCTTTCATCGTCACTCGCTTGAGCTTCGGTCTGGACGGCCGAGGTGGAGCCTGCAGAGGATTGAGCACCACTCGTAGAATCCGTTGGTACTCATTCGGTGTTACTTCTATTGGCAACCCATCTGGAGTCTCATCGGAAACGATGTTGTTGAGCTTGAGTTCTTCGATCTGGTACGCTGCGTTCTTCTTCACAATCTCTGCAACAATCGCTAGCTCGCTAGCATCCATCCGGTTGTCGCTCAGATCTAGCAGATCGATGCCATACTGGCGATTTGGATGCGCGAATACGCGGTCCAAGAAGCCCTCGAGTAACTGCAATGACGTGCTCGTGAGGTCGCAATTTGCAAACGAGAGGCCAAATGCAATCTTCTTCTTTCGAGGTCGCCCCTGGACTTGAGTTTCATCTTGGGATGCAGCGGGCATCGTCATGAACCTCATCAACACCTCCGCCAGGGTCGCATCGAACGTCTCCAAGCCGCAAAAGTCGATAACATACTGCGGACTCTCGGGTTTGCCCAAAAGCGAAGTGTCCACGCCGGACGTCGACGTGTCCATCATTTCGGACGCTAGCACGCTCACCCAGAACGCGGTCTTGAGCTCTCGAAGAGCTCTCAGCGTCTGCGAGTGGATCACGAGCCTCGCAAACTCAGCCAGCAACCACACTCGCTGCTTCCCACTCGCCTCTACCACTGGGTTGGCATTAAGCGGGAAGACTTGGAATGTGAGCACGGGCACTGCGCTCTCGAGAGGCGAGAGCGACGCGTCCCCTGCCGCCATGCGCAGCGTGCGTAAAAGCACAGGTACCAGGGCCTTCACCAGCCTGGCGCTCTCGCTAGCGAGCGCTTCATATGCGGGAGGGTCGGCGGCGTAACGCGCGGCAACCGCATCAATCATTGGCATTGGTTCCACCTTTTTCCTGTGAAAGGCGAATGAAAGGACCAAACAGTTCTGTAGATCTCAGAATATATACACAATGATAATGTCGCCTTTTGGTACAGTATACTGTATACAATTTATACAACTGGGTAGACACCGAGCCTAATTGCGCCACACACACCGACCTTACCAGCGCAGGTTCAGGAACTTCCGTGTTTGTTGAAGGTGCGCCAACGATCCCGCTACGTAGCATTTGGAGGTGTCCGTGTTATCACGAGTACAGCATTACTGGTGTACTCAACTGATGGTCATGGACAGAATCACCTATGTATGGATTGTACTTGATGGCGAACAAACATTTTAGCGATCAATGCAATGACAGGGAGAGACTCGTGCACGACGGGCTTGCTTGGTGGTGAAGATCGAGCGAATTGCATCAATCGCACTGTTGCATCCTCCGTAATCCTACACAAACACTAGCAACCACCTCATTCTCGCTCTTCGTATTCTCTCTCCACTGCCACTCTCTTAAAGGGGGTGGAACACAAATCATCACACAATCAGGCTTTTTCTTGGGGTAAGACCTCTCTCCCTGGACAACCGATCGCCACAACATATCGAGTGCCCGCAACGACTTCAAAAACTGTCGAACTCCTTAGTCAGAGTAGGCATTGAAGGCTTTGTCCGAGCATCTTGGCGTTCCACGAGGTGAACTGAAGAACACGCTTTCAAGATAAAGGATGTCTCTGGGGAGGACATCGTCACAATCGCTTTGGTGGCATTCGAACGTGATGACCAAGTCCCAGTGGCGCGCTAGGATTTGTTCCTGGGAGTCTTGGTTCTCGCTCACACTAACTTGGGGGGTTCGTTTGCGTAATAGTCTCTCGCTTGCAACGCCAGCTCAAACCGATACCCTTGAAAGAGTTCGCTGGTAATCTTGAAAGGAGTTCCATAAACTTCGCCAGCTCATCAAAGAAGTACACCGGGTCACCTTCGATGATGTCGATTTCGATGATGACTATCGCTTCTGCTGGGGAATTGGCGAGTTTCGAATCAGCGCCAGGATATCGTCTGCCGTCACTTTCATCTGCTGGATCGCGATCTGATCCAGCTTCGGCAGTCTAGAGATGGCGATTATACCTTCATCAGTGATGCCATGCACATTCGAAGGACCGACTTCACCAGTAAGTTCGCAGCTCGTGAGCTTGCCAAACCAAGACAGTTAGCAGTGGCAGTGCGAGGGACGTTGTTGTCTGTTTCTCTCGTCAGCATATACGAATTGCAGCCTTCGCTTCCGAACCAAAAAGCAAGCTCTTCGAGTGCCGGACACGCTTCAATCGCCTTGATGATCCCACTTGATGTAACTTTTAGCTCGTCTCGACGGTGGAGCTATTGGAACACGAAAGTCTCCTCACTGCCGAAGGGGGGACCGGATGCAAACACCATCTTCTTCATGTTCAAATTTGGGTACTTGGTAAAGATGCGCAGCAACGCGTCATCGAGTGGAACCATAGACCAGTAGAAGCCATGAAATCGCGTGCATGATCTACAAAAGTTGCGCCACATCTCCAGAGCGCACAACCAACTCGTTGAGCTGTCATCGTCCGGGTACAAGCCGTCCAAGGTCGTTTTTTCCAGCCTTGAAAACTCTCAATATTTGGACAGAACATGGCGACCTGGCTCCAGGACTCGTTGGACTCCACGTCTTCGTTGAGCTCCTCGTCATCGTCGGACTCCTTGTTTTCATAGTTTCCGTAACCTGGTCACTTCTCATTTGGCACTGAAAGCTGACGAAGTCCGCCACTTGGTCCTTGGTACTGGTGCCAACGCTGCAGTGCTTGGTAGGTTTGACGCATGATGCCCGGTAAATCTGTCCGTCTTGGCCCAAAATCGTACGAACCTTGATACTCCAGGGAGATCAGCGATTACAAACCGCGGCAGTGAGTTGACGCGGCATCGAGGATCTTGAGCAGATGCTTGCTGTTGAGAGGCACGAGCGATAGGTCCAGGCGCACCAGATGCGGGCAATTCGCGAGCACGGGCTGCCACTCGATCTCTAGCAGCTTGACGTCGAGGAGCGACGGTTTCAACTCTTCGCGGATATAGTAACGAGTTCAGTGGGATGCGTCAAACCATACTCGCAGATCTCGGATACCGTCGCCCTTTGCTTTAAGCACTTCATAAACACCAGATAGTTCGTCAGGTGACAGACCCGACTGGAGTCGAATCGTGTGCGTCATAGTGTTAGGCTCATCCACAATCATAACAACCGCTTGACTCCATGCTTTACACACCATCAGCAAGTGCGGCATACATGCTTCGATGGAGACTCATAGGCTTCTTTGGACAAAGCTGGTCTGGAATGTACGATCTCCCATCGACTTCATCGCTCGCGAAGGCAAAGACGAGCTTGAGGAGCGGGAGCGGGAGCGCTGCAAGGTCAGACACGTCTCCAGGCACAACTACAGGGAGCGCCAGAGATATGTTGAGTTGTTTCTTTCCACCAGCGGCAGCCTTCTGCCTCTCGTTACTCACGGACTTCATCTTGGCGGCGCCAGTGCGCATGGTCTCGTCTCGCTGCTGCTTTTCAAGTTGACATGCTTGACCACAGTGCGAGAAGGAAAAATGAAAAGCTTCAATTTATCTCTCGATAAAGTATATTTTAAATCATCTGCTAATGACGAGATGCCGTCTGATTATTGACAACTTCAACTAACTCCATAGCCAAAACTTGATTGGATAGACACGGTACTGTGATCGACAAACACCCAACTAAACTTCTTCAGGCGTCGCTCACTGCAGGAGGTCGAGCTTTCGCACAACTCACAGACTGATGTGCATGATGGCGTCGGGCGCAAACAGCACCCCATGCAGCTTACGAACTTGCTATAGAACGCCTGTTCGTCTGGCTTTGAGTGCGTCTTACTTGATCGCCCTCTGAAGGACAACTGTCGAGTGCTATCATTCGATCAGCTACAACGCAGAAGTACGCATGCGAGAGAGGCTCTACAGACTCTGATGTTAGGAAGTGTAGAA